>CAUYQV010043889.1:0-19945 GCA_963574575.1 Galagoides demidoff | reverse complement strand
TTTTTTTTTTCTTTTTTGAGACAGTCTCAAGTTATCACCCTGGGTAGAGTGCCATGGCATCACAGTTCACAAAGCAACCTCCAACTCTTGGGCTTTTAAGCGATTCTCTTGCCTCAGCCTCCCAAGTAGCTGGGATTACAGGCGCCCCCACAACACCTAGCTATTTTTTGGTTGTAGTTGTCCTTGCTGTTTGGCAGGCGTGGGCTGGATTTGACCCCACCAGCTGTGGTGTATGTGGCTGGCGCTTCAGCCGCTTGAGCTACAGGTGCCAAGCCTATACCTCCCCTTCTTAAAAAAAAAAAAAATCCAATTTCATAAATTAGGAGTGCAGGACTATTGGACCCACAAGCTTGTCCATTCCATAAATGTTTACATATTACAGCTCAAGGATTTGGAAGGCTCCAGGCTGCAAACATCTCACTAAGGAGCTGGACGTATTCTGATGTCTGCTCTGTAAGAAGAAATCGTCCAAGACTTGGAAATGGACAAAGGAGATGATGGGGCACTCTTTAAGGAGAGTGAGGAATGTGATCTAATGGATCTTCTGGGAATTTCTAGAGTCTACAGGGGGGAAGCTTTTGATTGAATTTCAGTTTGCTAGGCCACATTGCATCCTGGGGGAGCAGAAGTTACACTGTAAAAAGCCAAGAGCAACACAGATGAACATCCTCAGCGGGGACCAATTCATTTCTCTCCTTCAAGGAAAGATCCCACACACAGCATTTTAGTGCCTGTAGGAAATTAACAAGTTTGGCGTCTATTAGAGAATATTCTTTTCAGATTCCTGATTGCCTATGTAAATGTCTGTTCTTCATACCACCCTTTGAACCAGTCCACTCATAACCTCTTACTGGTTCCCTCATTAATTCATGAGTTAAAATCCTTAACATGTGTTCACTGTATGTGTGTTGGAGTCTTATTTTTAGTTCTGTGCAAATTATAATTCAGAAGCCCTCATGGGCTTATAACCTCTAGAGAGGCAAATAGCAAATTTTAAATAATATACGATTAATTTTTAATTGAAATTTGAATAAATGCTGGAAAAGTGAAATGCACATTTATCTTTTAACCTTTTAAGAGGCTGTAATATTGACTGGGATTGTAGTAACAGCCCTTTGCTGGGACACAGATGCTTCAAGCCTCACACCAGAGGTTCCTGTCCACTTGTATCCTAATGCCTTCCCAATGACAATCCCATTTAGAGCAGGCTTTGACTCAAGTACCCAAGGGACTACTAGAGACACGAAAGAACTATTAAAAGAGCTATATTCCAAGAAATTCCTTCAACAGCTGAGCACACAGAAAGATCTGCGGCCTGCCTGGGCATAATCACCAAGTGAACTATTTCAGGGAATTCAGCTCCTTGGATTCCTCATTTGGACGTTTACAACACACAAATGCTGGTTAGTTATTCCAAACATAGCCCAGCACTCCCCCAAACTCTGGATTTTACTTACAAGTTTGAGCATAAAAGCTCACAAGAAGGGCTGGGCGCGGTGGCACACACCTATAATCCTAGCACTCTGGAGACTGAGGTAGGCAGATCACTTGAGCTCAAGAGTTCGAAATCAGCCTGAACAAGGGCAAGACCTAGTCCCTATAAAACAGCCGGGCATTGTAGCAGGCACCTGTAGTCTCAGTTATTCGGGAGGCTGAGGCAAGAGAATCACTTGAGTCCGAGAGTTTGAGGTTGCTGTGAGCTGTGATGCTACAACACTCTAACCAAGGCAATAGCTTGAGACTCTGTCTCAAAAAAAAGAAAAAGAAAAAAGCTCTTAAGAAAAGAATAGACAGGCCAGTGCCCATACTCAGTAGTTAGGGTGCGGGCCACATTCACCGGTTGACAGGTTCAAACGTGGCCAGGGCCTGCTAAACAATGACAACAATAACAACAAAAATAAAAAATAGCCAGGCATTGTGGCAGGCACCTGTTTCCCAGCTACTTGGGAGGCTGAGGCAAGAGAAATCACTTAAGCCCGAGAGTTTGAGGTTGCTGTGAGCTAAGACACCACAGCACTCTACCAAGGATGAAATGGTGAGACTGTGTCTAAAAAAAAAAAAGAAAGAAAGAAAGAAAAGAAAAGAGATAGATCGACTATCAGTGAAGTTTCCCACAGACTAAATGAGAAATGACCTTGCACATGATAGGGCTTCAATAAATCTCAGCGGAAACTGGCAATAAGGTAAAATTATAAGCTCTTTATGAAGTTTATAATGTAGTTTATAATGTAATTTTGCTATCCTGCCCAGGCTGGTCTTGAACTCCTAGCCTCCCAAAGTGCTGAGATTATAAATGTGAGTGTATAATGTGAATGTAGTTTATAATTTAGAACAGCAAAAGTGTTCTAAAAAGGTAAATGAAGTGTATCCCCTGTGCATCAGCTAGATACTATTTCCCTGGCACCAAGCCAAGTGTTTTTCCTATGTAAACCCTCATGAGACGGCGTTTCCAGCCTCATTTTCCGGAGAAGGAAACTGAGGCTGACAGAAGCAGGTCCTACTTTCTTGCTTTCATTAATCTAAGCACAGTTCATCCATATTTTATGTAACGTTTAAGGTAATCCTAGGAAATACATGTTATCCAAGTAAACTGAACAAAAATACAATGAGTATCTGCTATGAACCAGGAAGGCGCTAGGTAGTGAGGATATGCCAAATGTTTACAGGCTGCTGCTATTGCTTTCAACATTTTCCAATAATTTTTTTTTTTTTTTTAGACAGAGTCTTACTATGTCACCCTCAGTAGAGTGCTATGGCATCATAGCTCACAGCAACCTCAAACTCTTGGGCTCAAGTGATCCTCTTATCTCAGCCTCCTGAGCAGCTGAGATTACAGGTGCCCACCACAACACACAGCTATTTTTAGAGACAGGGTCTTGCTCTTGCTCAGGCTGGTCTTGAACTCCTAAGCTCACACAACCCACCTGCCTCAGCTTCCCAGAGGGCTAGGATTACAGGCATGAGCCATCTCACCAATCTAGTCTTGATCTTCCAATAATTTTTGTAAAAATACCAGCTAGATTGCTAGATCCTGCTTCAAGGATACAAAGAGAAATCGATAACGCAGCATACTTTGTTGGCTGGAAATGCTTTTGTTGAAATTTGTCATAGTTCACAAAACTGATTGCCATGCTCCAGGGTATCATTTTGCACACGGATATTGTTATTGCTTTCTAGAGCTACACTTTTAATGCATAAGCATAAAAATTAAAAATATTTATATAATATGGAATTAGTACTACCTATGTATAATGCTCGTCCTTATTTTTCCCTCAAAAATTTAGGCAAAAAGTTCACATTATACATGAAGAAACACGGTAGCTGGGACTGTAGTCTCATGCCAGGGCACCTGGCTAATATTTCCTTTTTTATTTTAGAGATGGAATTCTGCTATCCTGCCCAGGCTTGTCTTGAACTCTTGGCCTCCCAAAGTGCTGAGGTTATAAATGCGAGCCACTGTAGCCAAGCCATAAATATTAAGAAGTGTCCCCAGGCCTGGGAGATTCTTTCCATCAGATATACTTGGGGAGCACATAGCTCTAGAAATGAACTCAGTATCCAACACTCGCGTTTTACAGTTGGAGGAACCAAGGCCCAGAAAAACTAAATGTCTCACTCACCAGTTTAGCAAGTTCAAGTCCTGGGGCAACAAAGAAATTAAAATCAGAAGTTTGATCCCTTATCTTCCTACGTATGAGCTATGCCATTGGGGCAAGTGTTTCGTTCAACTCACCAAAGATTTGGTGTCGACTGTCTGATGATTCAGGATGGTCCTGATGCTTCCAGACTTTTGAGATCTTGCATTTGGCTTAAGAGTTGATGATAAACAAGAGAGAGGTGACCTGCCCTTGGCGATTTCAGCCCAAAAGGAAGCTGAGCAAAGAGCAGCCGATGTGACCATGGCGGGGGTGGGGGCCCTGCAGCTGTACTAAGCCGACTTGTCCAGGCCTGCCCGGTTTGGGGCGGGGGCAGCTTCCCTGAGAAAAAGATGGTTAAGGCCACAAAAGGAGACTAGGACTCAGCCAGGAGAAGATGAGCAGGAGGGCTGTAGGTGTCAGAAGTGGGCAAAGACCCGTTAAGTATCAGAGAGACAGAGACTCTGCAGGGAACCAGAGAGGAGTCCAGAAGGAAATCGGAAGGAGGCTGCATCAGACGGGTCGCCTCGGCACATGTGCGCTCATTAGAAAGGTGAGAAGGCACCCAGATCTTGGAGGCACATCCGTGAACCTCAGAATCTTCACACTCTGCTTTCTCTCTTGCCCATCTGCGTTCCAGTTCTTCACCCAGCGGCCAGCGTGATGCTATCAGAGTAGAAACCAAATCTTGACAGTTCTTTGCTCAGCCTCATCCCTCACTCAGCACAGTGTCCAAAGCGCCCAGTGCGGCCTATAATAATCTGCTCACACCCACCCCTTCCTAACAGGACATGGCCCCGCCGGCCTCCCTGCTGTCCCTCAGCACGGAGCGCCCTTCCTCTCAGGATCTTTGTGCTGACCCTGTCCCCCCAGCCCAGCATGTGCTGCCTTCTCCTCTGGGGCACTCACACCTCACACCTGCCACCCCGGATACTCATTTGCCCAATTCTTTCTTGACTGCTCCCCCACTAGAAGGCGAGGTCCATGACACTGGGGACTTGGGTCTGCTAGCTGTTGTCTCCCCAGGGTCTGGCACAGAGCTGCCAGCCAATAATAGTTGTTGAGTCAATGGCCAAACCCTGCCCTCTCTCATGCTTATCGAAGAGCGTGAAGAGTGGAACTACTGTCCCCCAGCACCGGTGGTACAGTGCATGCACAGTGAGCAGGGACTCCCTTGTTTCACTCTACCCCATCTCCCCCTTCCGGACTTCACCTTAGATGTTTTTCCCAGGGCACCATTAACCCTGGGGTCCCCAAGTGACCCCACTAAACCCTTTGCTCCATCCCCATCTGAGCTTGCCATTCACGCCATCCCGGTGGCAGCTTCCCTGTGTCCCTAGAGAAGAGATGGGGGTTCACAGTCACATGCAGTGTAGCCGGGTGGCAGCTCTTGGTTCTAGTCACTGCTCTGTTTCTTATGGACCCCTTGTGGTCAGGGCCTGGGTGTGGCCATCACAATCAGGTGGCACTAGATGCATGCCAGGGCATGTCATTAATCGGACCCGTTTTCAGGGACAAGAAAAAAAACAAAGCCCTTCCTTTAGCCTTGACTAATGTATTCTTTCCGCTGACCTGTCACAGATAGACTGTGCTAACCTGGGTGCCCCTGGAGACATGAACTTGGATCGTGTGTAGAAAGCCTGCTTATCCTCCCCCTTCCCACTGCATGGCTCCCAGACTCTCAGAGATGGCCAAGCCCCACAGTGGAGACACCCAGGCAAGCTTGTGGGATCAGAAGTGACTCACCCAAGGTCACAGGATCAGTGGCAGCTCAGCCTCCACCTCCACATCGGCTGTAAACCACGACCTGTGCCTGCGAGGTCATTGGTGCTGTTTAAAACAGATGAAGAACAAATAAGTAACAGCACACCCAAGAGCTAGGAAAACTAAGCTTAGGAGGAGAAAAAGAGACAGAAATGCAACATGTTAACCACAATTACAGAAATACAATAACATGTTAACCACTATGGTCTCCAGGGAGGTGAGGCAAAGGTCTCCCTCTAATCTCTTTTCCTTTTTAATGGTTCATATTTCCTGTGAAAATGCATTGAAATTTAATTGACAAGGCAAGCACAGAGGCTCCCACCTGTCATCCCAGCACCTTGAAGTGGGAGAACTACTGGAGGTCAGGAGTTCAAGACCAGCCTGAGAAACATTGAGAGACCCCATCTCTATGAAAAATAGAAAAATTGGCCCAGTGTGGTGGCACACACTTATGGTTCCAACTGCTTGGGAAGCTGAGGCAGGACGATTATCTGAGCCCAACCATTTGAGGTTGCTGTGAGTTATGATGACACCACTGTCCTCCAGCTCGGGAACAAAATAAGAAGACCCTACCTAAAAAAAAATCATTAAAAGAAAAAATTTGTTTAGGAAAAACCACTCCAATTGCATAAAAGCAGTTACAGATTTTTAACCTGTTGGAGATGCTCAGGTTTATAGGTGATACATTTCGGAAACCAGCTTTTCTGGAAAAGAAGCACGAACATTTTAAAATGCATTTGTTTTCACTCTGGGAGCATTTAGTTGAAGAAGGGCTTAATGGACACACTTTAAAGGACGATTTTCATGCTCTGGTGTGTTCCATTAAGTGGCAGACTGCCTTCTTTGGAAAGATGCTTTTTTATGGATAGTTTTGATGTGGCAAAGGTTTCAGTTCACTTGGGCTATTGTAAAGTGTTATTTCTTCAGGGCCAAGCTAAATTTGGCCTTAGATGCCACTCCAGGGCAATCCTCTTATTTTTCTACCCTCGGCTTCAGTGGAAGTTTTCGAAGTATGAAATTACATAAACTGTTGCTTCAGCTGATGAGCCCAAAGTTATAGCTGTTAAACTGAACATATGTAAGATTTTCTAAAATAAATTTAGTTGGCATGCAAATACTTGCAATCAGCTGTTATTATTGCCATAAATACCTCTTTTGCCCTTTCAATTCTCAGAAAGCTAATCCTGGCCTCAAGGAAAATGTGAATTAAGTATCACCAATTTATGGGACCTCCGTCGTGGCCAGTTGTTTTGATTCATGGGGAGCAGGTGTCTGCATAGCTTAGCATCTCCCCACACATGGAGGAGACTATATAACATCATTCTCACCCTTGTAGAAAAAGGACAGGCGTTTTTGTTCAACTTTTAGCATGTTAGAGTCAGGCTTATAAATCCACGCCTGTTTTATGTCTAACTATGCTACCTTCTAGAATTCCATGCCGAGTGTATAAGGATGAAAATAATTACTTATTTTTTATTTTTTATTTTTTTGAGAGAGTCTCATTCTGTCACCCTGGGTAGAGTGCCGTAACATCACAACTCACAGCAATCTCAAACTCCTAGGCTCAAGTGACCCTCTTACTTCAGCCTCTGAAGTTGCTAGGACTACAGGCACCCACTACCCCACCTGGCTAGTTTTTCTATTTTCAGTAGAGCTGGGGTCTTGCTCTTGCTTAGGCTGGTCTTGAGCTTCTGAGCTCAACGGATCCACCTGCCTTGGCCTCCCATAGTGCTAGGATTACAGGCATGAGCATTGTTCAGGGCCTGGATAAAAAGAGTTTAAATGACTATAAGCCATTTTGTCTTCAAATCGTGGCTCTGCCTCTTACTAGCTGTGAAACCCCAGGCAGCTCACACAACCTTTCTGACCCTCATTCATAAAACAGGAGTGGGAATACAATCCTGGGAATATGGGAAGATTTCTGTGAGGGTTTTTGGAAATAAAGTATGTTATGGCTTATTGGCACACTGGGTCACACACAGCACACATTCAAATTCATTTTCTTTTCCCCACCTAATTCTCCGAGAATAATGTCAACATGATTCAATCAAGCAAACATGAATTGGATATTTACTATGAGTAAAGTGCTAGAGACACGATCACTCCACTCATACCTTTAAGACACTTACTAACTTCCAGGGAGGGCAGAATCTTTGCTATGCCCTATTATGTCAGATTAGAAAAACTGCTTTAAATAAAGTGTAAAGAAAGTGTTTTAAGAACCAAGGAAACGGCATATTAATGTCACCTGTATGATTTTACAAAAAAATGCTAAAGCATCTCAAGCTGGAGGCCCGGCACAGTGGCTCACGCCTGTAATCCTAACACTCTGGGAGGCCAAGGCAGGAGGATCTCTTGAGCTCAGGAGTTTGAGACCAGCCAATACAAGAGCCAGACCTCATCTTTACTAGAAACAGAAAAAAATAGTTGTGTCTTATGGTGGGCGCCTGTAGTCCCAGATACTCTAGAGGCTGAGGCAAAAGAATCACTTGAGTCCAGGAGTTTGAAGTTGCTGTGAACTAGGATATCAGGGCCTTCTACCAGGAGTGACTGGGTGAGACAGTGTCTCAAACAAAACGGAAAAAAAAGCATCTGAAGGCATTCCTTGAAGGAGAGTAAGTTCTGGCCCTGAAGAGGACCAAGATGTTGCTCAGGGAGAGTGAGGATGGGTTACTGTGAGAGGCGGCTGCTGGGCAGAGGCAAGTAAGAGTGACCATGTGAGTTGTCCTCCAGGAATCATTGGGAGGGGCAGATCTGCGGGGAAAGGGCCAGCTGCCAGATAGGTGGGAACAAGGTGGCGGGAGGGCCAGGCCCAAGTAGTGGTCGCTCTTGGATGTTGCCTCTGCCAAGTTCCCTGCCCTCAAAACCCAAGCCTGGGATGCCCATAGATGCTAACTTGAGAACCTGGTCAGGCTGTTCACTCGCTCCACAAATACTCGCTGAATCCCAGCTCTGTGCCAGGCACAGGCTGGGGCCTCAGGAGTCAGTGGTGAGCAGGACACAGTTCCCGCCTTCGCCATGCTTCCACTCTGCCAGACAGACAGGCGACCTCCAGGGAAACAAGCTCACTATAGAATATAATTTTAGGGAATCAGCGCTGTGTTGTGAAAGGACGTGTGTGGGACAGGTGGAGTTGTTCTTTTTCTGAGGTGTTGCTGAACAGAGACGTGAATGAAGCTAATACCTGAGGGAAGAAGGTTCCAGGGCCCTGATGCAGGGGCCCACTTCATGTGCTCAGGGAGCCGCAGAGCGTCCTGGGAGAGACCTGTGCAGGGTTAGGAAGTGAGTGCAGAGAGAGGTTTTGAGGAGCACAGACGGGGGTATCCCACTTCTCAGCTCTGTGACCTGCTCTCCGATCCTGCCGACTCTCAGAACTCAGTTGTCCTGGAGTGTGAACCTGGGCTCTGCTGGATGCTTCTCTTGGTCCCCCACCTGCTGGCTCCTCTGCTCTCCAGGGGAGAGAGGGGACATCACTGTCTGCCACTTAACTCCAGGGGACCCTGGAGAGCAGAGGAGCCCGCAGCACAGTCTTTGGGGACGCTGGTCATGAGTCAGGAACACACTGAGAGAGCTTCAGTGGTCAGGCCGCTGTGCTTCCTTCACTGGGTCCTGATTAAGTGCACATTGTGGTCCCCCAAGGTTGGCAGCAGGCAGGGGGATTCTCTCCCATCAGAGGGCTGTGTGTGTCTTGACTCTGGACCCTGCTTTCCCTCAGGAGTCTCACTGGTGTCATCACATCCCCAGCACCTCGAGGTCTGCCTGTTCTTTCTGCTCTGACTCACACCTGAGCACAGACCCTGCGCTCTGTTTGCCCCAACCCAGCTGAGGACAGGAGGCCTCAGGAAGCTGGACAGGAGGCCAGAACATAAACAGAGTAACTGACAACTGCCCACAGCTACTCTCAGAACCCTCAAGGCTGCCCACACTGGCCCCTGCCTGGTCAGCCTCCTCCTGGGCAGTGGCAACCAGTCTATCACCATCACCAGCTGGCACCCTTTGTCCCTACCCTTGGAAATCCTGGGGTCCAGGTCCAGGAGAAAGGAGCCCAGACGGGAAGGGGGCAGCTTCTCACCACTTGGGGCCACTTCCCAGGGACTTCCTGTCCCAGCATCCCCTGCTTCCTGCCTGATTGATGCTGAGAACAGCCACTATCTGTGGACATCCTGCCCAGCACCCTGTGGGCTTGGAGCCCCAGTTTGACTACGCAGAGTATCAGAGCGCTGTCCTCTCCAGGTCATTACTGAGCTCACGGGGACTCCCTTGGGAACCCTGGACTTGGTCTGTGCTGCCCTCCCTGAGCCCCTGTGGTGGGAACTTCCACCTGACCTGTCCTTCCAAAGATCACCCCTGCTCACCTGCCCCATCAAGGGGGAACAATGCAGGGCTGGTGCCACCCTGTACCCATGCCACTGAGCCTTCACAGGGCACAGTTGGGGCTTCGGCCCTGGGGGCATGGTGGGCTCATTAAGGGTTTCCTGAAGACCCACTAGGCTCGGGCTAAGGAGCTCTGACCATATTTACAGGAGAGGTGCCAAAGTCATGGGTGCAGAGTAGTTGTCCAAATTCAGACGAGGCACTGATGGAGTGGGGCCTGGATGAACAACTGGGAGTTGGGGACAGAGGGGACATCACTGTCTGCCACTTAACATAGACACAGACAGCGATGTTGAATGTGGAAACTCGGCAGGTGAGACCCCAGAGCTGACTATAATCGAGACGTGCGGTACGCGTTTAATTCTCACTTCCAAGATTAAGAAGCCCAGCGAGGGGCCCATGCTGAGGCCGGGAGGGGGGCTGGAAGGTGGGGCAGACTGGCCGACTCTGGCCTGGGAGTGTGGCTGCCCCACCACCCTGCTCATCCAGGGAAGAGGTCGGAAGCATGAGGAAGAGGAAATGAAGTCGAGAGAACTCACAGAGCCAGGGCTGTGGGGCCACGGGAGCATCTGATGCTGTCCTCATGGCACCTGCCCCTCATAGAGAGATCTGCAGTGTCATCGGAATGGGCATGGGAACCTCCCAATCTACTTGAGTCCCTTCTAAAATGTCCCCCAAACAAAGGCTCCTCCCGCTCCAGGACAGGGACATTCGTGCACACTTGTCCATCCCTGAGGTCCTAACTCCACTGCAGGTACCCTGCTATGGGTTGGGGTCCCCCCCACCCATATGTTGAAGTTTAACTCCTAGTACATCAGAAGGTCACATTATTGGAGACAGCGTCTTTACAGAAGTAATTGGTTACATTAAAATGATCTCATTACAGGGTGCTCTCATCCAGTGCGACTGGGGTCCTTATAAAAAGGGAAAAGTTGGGCACAGAGGAAGACAATGTGGGGGGACACGGGAGAAAACAGCCACCTCTGAGCCAAGCAGAGAGACCCGGGACACATCGGCCCTCACGGCCCTCGGAGGCCCCAACCTCGATAGTCCTGTGGTGCTTTGTCACAGCAGCCGTGACAAACTAACCCACACCCCATGGAGGAGGACTTGTTATCTGTTTTACAGATGAGGAAACTGAGGCTCGCAGAGGTTGGACGTCCCTTTAAGGCCCCTCACATCCAGCAGGAGGCAGAGGTTTTGTCTCAAAGACTTTTCTGCTGCGCTCGGCTGCTGCTCTCACAGGGACACTGGGGGTTCCCACACCTGGAAGGGATCACACCCTCCCCTGCAAACAGAGAGGTCTGTCATCATGATTGCTCCCCAGCCTTCTGCGGTTAGATGGCAACACTGCCAAATATCTCTCCTGTTGCCCTCAAGGGACAGAGCACCTGCTGCTCCGAGGGGTGCCAGGACCGATTCCTGGCAGCCAGAGGCTGAGAGGCAGCATGTGTTCACTAAGGCTGCGGAGTCAACAGAAGCCTTGTTGTCAGGCAGCAGCTCTCTAAGCCTAGGCGGCTCAGCTGGGGAGGCAGGCCAGACGGCTGCAGGGAATATTCAAAAGTGAAAACGTGCAGCTGTCCCCTTCCCACCTGGTGTTCCCACCTCCCTCCTTTAGGGAGGCAGGGCCTGGGCTTCTATGTCCCCCCTTTCCTGCTAAGGAAACTGAAGTTCAAAGAGGCAAAGAAAACTACCCAAAGTCACCCGTCTGGTTTGCGGCAGAACTGAGTATCAAAGACAACCTGTCCTTGTCCCTCTGTGGAATTCATCTGGAAACCATTACTGAACATGAGCTGTTTGCACTAAGGAAGGTGTGGGAGAATGCAAACATGAGCGGCCTTTCAGCAATGGCGGGAGTAGGCGCCCCTGAGCTCTCCTTTGGGGCTGCCTTACCAACTTGGGTTCCCCAAAGCATTGAAATCAGGAATCCCCAAGGCCACAGGGAGGGTCTGACGTGACCACAGTACCTTGCTGGCTGGCGTGGAACAGGCTTCTCCTGACTTCTCCCGGGAGGCTACAGAACAGGGAGAAACTTCCAGGTCATAAGATTGCCTTGGGGCTTCCAAGTTATACCGGCCTGTTTCAATTTTATTAATTCCATGAGATCAGATTCCCAGTTTCGTGCTCAGGGAGATTTGAGGGGCAGCAGGTTTGAAAAATGGAGGCGGTTTTAGGGAGAAAATAATTGACCTTCAATGTTCTCGTCACAGCAAAAACGATATCGATCAAGTTCAAAAACAGGCCCGGCATTCATTCCACATCCTGCTGGGGCACCAGCCAGGAGGAAGGCAGGACTCTGGGCTCTGGGGACACCAGGGAAGTGTAGGATGGGGAAGAAGGCCTTTACATCTAGAAAAGGACTTCCTGGCTCGGCGCCCGTAGCACAGTGTTTACGGCGCCAGCCGCATGCACCAGGGCTGGCGGGTTCGAACCCAGCCCGGGCCGGTTAAACAAAAATGACAACTGCAACCAAAAAAGAGCCAGGCGTTGTGGCGGGAGCCTGTGGTCCCAGCTACTTGGGAGGCTGAGGCAAGAGAATCGCTTAAGCCCAAGAGTTGGAGGTTGCCGTGAGCTGTGACCTACAGCTGTGTCTACCAAGGGCAACATAGTGAAACTCCTTCTCAAAAAAAAAAGAAAAGGCCTTCCAGGATCCAGGGCCCCTGTGAATAATGCCTGCTCCTCCTCAGGAGCTGTGGGAGGGCCGCACTTCAGGGGGCTGGACTCTCCCTAGGACCAGGCAAGGCTTCACCTCTCAACTCAAGTTCTGCCCTCAAGGAAGAGGACAAAGAGAAGGTCTTTCCAGCTAATCTAGCCATTGAACAGGAATCAGCCATGGATACAAATCTCTTAATTTTTAAAAACTTGAGGTTAAATTTACATAACAAAATTGAATCCTTTAGAAGGGAGCAATTCCATGGCATTAGCATGATCCGTTCTTCCTCCTCCCAGATGCCGCTGACCAAATGCGTTGCTGAGGACCTGGGCCTGGTATCCTAACCTCTCCGCATCTCATTCCCGCCATGCACGTGGAGATATTAATAGTTCCCACTTTATGGGTTTAGCGGAAGGATAACATTTGTAGGATTTTATTAGCCACAGTGTGGGAGCTTAGTGTAGTGCACAGCAGCTATTGTCATGTTTTCTGCACAACTCAATGACATGGGGATTATTGTATCTGTAGAGGAAGATGCTGAGGGTCAAGGAGGTCAGGTCACTTGGCAAAAGGCAAAAGGTAAATACTTTTTTCTGAGTAACTCTATGCGCTAAATCTTTGTGTTTGGCTCATTTACAGAGAAGGAAACTGAGGCACTAAGAGTTTAAGCGTGATCAAGGTCATGCGGCTAGTTAATGAGCAGAGCTGGTGGTTGCCGCAGGCTTTGTGTGCTCTGCAGCCCTAACCCATTGCCTCCTCCCCCGTAGCAAGGCCCCTTCTCTGGGGGTTAGAGTCACATGGCAAGGGCCCCTCACCTCTGTGTGGTTCTCATTCTGTCTTCCTGGGTTCCTGAGGCTTCTCTGCGCTTCTTCCCTGCCTCCTGCCTCCTGTCACCTCCTGGCTGAAACTGCAAATGCTCATGCTGTGCCTCCAGGGACAAGTGCTGTGGAAACAGGTTCGTTGGTCCCCGGCTTCTCCCCCCAGAGCACCAAGGTGCTGCTGGGAAGTTGCACAGGAGCTCAGGCTGTGACTGCCAAGAGACCCCGATGGCTGCTGGCTCTGCATGGGACACCGGGGCTGTCCTTTACAGACACCCTCTCATTCAAGCTTTTTGACTCTTTCCTGGGAGAAGTATTAAGCCTCTGAAACTTGGGAAAAATGTCTCAGGGACTGGTTAAACCAGGAAGACACTGTTCCAGGCAGGCTTCTCATCCAGAGGTGCCACCAGCTCACGGTGGTCGATATTGGATCCTGTTACCAAAACAATGTGCTGTAGAGTCTTCCCTGAGATTCCACAGGAGGCCACAAGGCTGTAGCCTTTTCCCTGGATGCTAATTAAAAACTCTCTGAGACCAAAACAGCATCATAAATAATTCAACTTGGAGACCCACAGGGACCCAGGGTTCACACTGCTGCTCAGATCCCCCTAGAACACTCTGGCTCCCGTGGTTCCCAGTCTTTTTGGCGAGCTCTCAGAGATGAGGATGCTTCTCAGTGGGTAGCTGCTCCCCAGTCCCTGGGCCCTCGTTCTACACCTGCCATGGGCCTAGTAGCCCCTGGGACATAGGAATGTCCACTGACTAAGCCCGCCTGGGAGCAGGTGCCCTCTCGTCAGTGACATTTCAGAGCATCCTCCAGCTGGGGAGTTGGCATTGCCTCAGGCAGGCCTTCTGCTTCCACAGGTAAACATTTATGAAGCCAGCCTCCTGTTGTCACCACCTCTCCCAGCAGAGTCCCAGAAGCCTACTGGCATTTCTGGTGATCCCTCCACTATCCCAGTCCATATGCCCCAGGCTCTGCTGCCCCTCTCAGCTGAAACTGGTGAACGTTCACCTCTTTTAAAAATAAAGTCTGGAGATAAACTGCTCAGGACAGAATAATGCCTCCACGGTCCTTGTGGATACTGCCTCATCCTATTGTGTCCCTAAAGTCACCACCCAGTCCTGGAAGTCTCTGAAGCTCCAGGACATATCTATATTGGAGGTCATACTATGGTCTGAATGTGAGTCCCCCACTACCCCAACTATATGCTGAAATTCTAACTCCCAAGCTATTAAGAGATGGAAACATTAGGAGATGATTAGGTCATGAGAATAGAACCACCATGAATGGGATTAGAATCTCTATCTAAGAGACCTGAGGGAGGCTTTTTGTCCCTTCCATCATGTGAGGACAGAACTAGAAAGCATCTCTATGAACCAGAGGTGGGCCACAAGGAGGACTCAGACCACAAGGAGGAATAATGGAAGAAACAAAAGGGTGCACACTCCCTTCCTCGCAATAACCTTCCTGGAAGTTGCATGTAGGACTTTTGTTTGTATCACCATGATAGAGATTGCTGGTTATCCACTAACACATGCTCTTTCTTTCCTTAAAAGTAGCACATCTCATCTTTAGTGAGGTCATAACTGTGTGGAATAAAGATTGTCTCTCTAATAGCCAAGGTATCCAGTCAATAGAAAGGAGAGAAATATCATGTCCAACTTCTAGAAAGTGTCTTTAAATAAAGTGGTTATACCTTCTTCCTCTCTCCTCCTCATGCTGGTTGCAATGCAGGTATGATCGCTAGAGCTGAGAAGGCATTCTGGACCATGGGTTGGAAACCATATATTGATTATGTGGAGCAAGAAGATAGAAGGAGCCTGGGACCCTGACAATCACAGCTTGGCTCTACCAGCCCAGGTTTGTACCTGTGCAGACTGTTCTGTGAGAGGGATGTAAACTTCTATCTTTATTTAGCTATTATATTTTGACCATTGTTGCAATAGCTGCACTAATAACACAAATAATACACAGAGGGTTGCCAACTTTTGTACAGTAAGTCTAAACAGGAAGTTTGGGGATGGAAGTAGAAGAAGTCATGTGCACTTTGGGTCATTTAACTGAATCACCAAGACCATCTTTATTCCACACAGTTATGACCTTACTAAAGATGAGATGTGCTACTTTTAAGGAAAGAAAGCACATGTTAGTGGACAACCAGCAATCTCTATCATGGTGATACAAACAAAAGTCTGACATGCAACTTCCAGGAAGGTTCATTGCAAGGAAGGGAGTGTGCACCCTTTTTCTTCTTCCATTATTCCTCCTTGTGGTCTGAGACCATTGGAGCTGCTATAACAAAATGCTGTAACCGGGTAGCTTCGATAATAGAAAATTATTCTCACAGTTCTAGAGGCTGGGAGGTCCAAGGTCAAGGCACTAGCAGATTTGATATCTGGTGAAGGCCCACATTCTGGAGGCCTTGACATACCTTTCTACCTTGGACCACCTATCCAGAAGATGCTGATACACCAACGACCCTATTAGAAATATAGAAAAAATATTACCAAGGGTCATGTGTGGCAACAATACGGAAGTGGAAAAGAAGTTGACACTAGTTAAACTAGAAAGCTGAAGGTCAGGGCAGAATCAGGAGGTTCAAAGGGGGAGGCAGGTGTGATCCTTGATGATACTAGGTTTGGACCTGCAGAGACATCCATGTGGTGATGGCACAGCCAGTCCCAGCAGCCACTTTGAAAGCCGCTGCAAAGAAAGTTCTCCTTGAAGGCGGAAAACTGGCACATCTGAAGAGGAGAATAGACACAGAGGGGAAGTCTCTATGGTGGTAAATCCAGGTGTGAAGGGCAGGGTGAAGCCGGTGAAGGAGACAGAAAGTAACAGCTGAAGATATAGGAGCAAAGAGGGACAGTTCAGGACAGATGAGACCCAGGGAGGAGCGTGGCTGGAGGGAAAGGGAGAGAGAAATGGAGCAGAAACACTGATGCTCACATTCAAGGGGGCTGGCAGAGACGGAGCAGCCAGTGCCCACCGAGGGTGGGGTCCATTGAGTATTACAAGTGGAACAGATACTAGATTCCTTAAGTCTAGGTCAAAATGAATAAATAAAACAAAAAAGATGCATCTGTGAAAGTAACTTTGATGGATCAGATAGTTTGCTAGTAAAACAAAGGTCATCACCAGCCGCTGCATTTGCTTGATGCTTGATACTTTCCAAGTAGGACAGGCTACATAATCTTCAGGGCCAAAGCAAGAGCAAAATGTGTCTTGTTCAAAAACTATGAAGAATTTCCAGAGGGTGACAGAAGGACGTTAAAACAAATACAAGGGGCCCCGTGCGACTGCACCAGTAGTGCACCCACGAAGCCCACCTGCTTCCAAGCAGTTTTCTTCCACTTTTTAATTTCAGAGGTGGAGTTTTAGAGATGACTGCATCCTCCTGAGTCATTTGGAGTGGATATTGCTTTTGGTGGCTCAACATCAGGACACCCTTTCCTGTGGGATGGTGGGATTCCCCATGGTATAGATCCAGGTGGGAGACAGGGTTCCCTCCACCATGCAAACTCTGTCTCAGTTGTCAGGGCACCAGGGAGCAGGCATTGGCTTCAAGATCAGCCACTCAGATGCTCCCTCCCAGGATTTCGAGTCTGGAGGGAGAGGTGCACAGACGCAGAGCCATGGAGACAATCCACTGCGGTGGTGGCAGAATCTAAAGGCTGGGGCAGAGGTGAGGTTGGCCAGAACAGCAGGGTCTGCGGGAGGCACCCAGGCATTGTCCCATCCCATCTTTCCCCAGGGTCTTCTCCTCTATTCCCTGCTACTCAGCCTTCTTGGACTTATGCCCATTCTCCAAGTGCAAGTTTGAGGGGGTGGTCCCTAAAGCCACCTTCAGTTTCAGTAATTCACTGGAAGGATCAGAGAACTTAGCAAAGCTGTCATGTGCGTGATGATAATTTATAACAGTAAAAGGATACAGATTAAAATCTGCTGATTTGGCACTTAGAACAGGGTCCAGGCATGAGCTTGATTGAGAGGCTGTGGGGGGCGGAGCCAAGATGGCAGACAGCAGCCAGCTTTTTACAGAAGCTCCCGTCCAGAAGGAGAGGCTGTCCTCTCCCAGTAGAACTATGAGGTCAGTCGTTGCTTTTCCCAACAATAACATGTGGTCCAGGGTTTTTACTGGGGGTCAGCCATGTAGACATAGCTGGATGCCCACATGCCTGATACTTATATTCAGGGGGTCCAGAGGTTGAGCTGGTACTGCATGGCCTGAGTTCCCACCACAAATCACAATGTCAGCATAGACTGACATAGTCCAAGGCCCCCAAATAAACAAAGCTGCTCCAATCAGACGGAATGTTCTGAGGGCTTAGCCATTACCCCCAGGAGTGAGGGCAGAGGTCACATCTTTCTTTGGGCAAGGCGAATAATCCTTCCCTGCACACCAAGCCCCCTTCTCCAGCTTTCCCATCCAATCCTCTGGGTTCCCCAAACCCTTTCTCAGGAAACCATTTCTATAAGTGTAAGGTGGTGGCCTGCACCCTCTGGATACTTCCTGAGATGGGCACAATAGATTTTTAATGTTTTTATTCTCCTAATGAGTCAGCTGAGGCCAAGAGTGATCTAGGGAGCTCCCCTAAATCACACAGGTTGCTCTAATGCTCACGTGTCCTGGTTCCTAACCCAATTTTGACTCCGCTCAGTTTCCAGGGACATAATTGTTCCAACAGGCCTGCACTTGCCCAGGAAGAATTAGTTACTGGCAAGTTCAGGGGATTGAGGTCAGCTGAACTTCATCTGAAATATTTGGGGATTTGAATTTTTTTTTCAACCCAGATGAACCTGCTAAAATTAACCCAGGGTTGGCTGTTCAACAGTATTCTAAGGAGAATGTAGAGGGAGTCTTGGTGGATAAATAGGGCTTTCCACAAAAAATAAATAAATATAAATAGACTTTTACGAGTGTCACAAAATACCACCCTTCTATGTTGGCGAAGTTGGCCAGATGTCCTAGGAAACATGGCAAGACCAGAGGTCATCCCTAGATCCATGGAATGGAAAACAAGTCTTTAACACTGATGGGTGACATTCATAAGTAGCTGTCCCCCATGCTGACCTAGAAGTAAAAAGTCCTTGGTGATGGGCAATGCTTGTCTCCAAGCCAGGGGACAACTTGCCCCCAGCCCTACTGACAGCTGGTCTCATCTGTTGCCAGGAGCCCTGGGAGAGAGATGATCACTAAGGTAACCAGGAGGCCTCGAGGGCTGGGCAGGCACAGACACACAGCAGCTGCCACTGCTGGGCACACAGCCTGTGCCCTGTGCTGAAGGGATCCCAGGGGCCTCCTGCCAGCTGCGGCCTCGGACCTGGAGCATGCAAGCTCTGCCAGGAGAGCACTGCTTTGAAAGAGCCTCTTGGTCTCTGTGGTGTTTGGGGTCTTTAGGTGGAGAATCTCTTCTAACTAGAGAGAACTAGGCCAGGGGCAGGGATTGACATTTGACAGCAGAGCGGGGACTTCAACTGAGTGGTCCTGATATCAACTCTAGAGTTCTCTCCCCTAGAGGGACCTCTTGATGCAGTGGCCTCTCCAGGGTCCCATAAAGAGGGGCTGAATCCTGCAGCAGGAGACAGTGCAGAAATACCTCCCCCACTCATCCAGAAAACATCGACTGAGTGTCCAGTGTTTCCATCTGCTATGGGGTGATATGACAAACACCATAAACTCGGTGGTTTCAAACAACACTTATTCTCACACAGTTCTGGAGCCCAGAAGTGTAAGGTCAGTGTGTTGACAGTGCTGGGCTCCCTCCAGACGACCTTGGGGAGGACCCTTCCTGGCCTCTTCTGGGGGCCGGTTTGGGCCCTGGGATTTCTATGAAATAGAAATTAACAAAAGGCTGAACAGCAGTCAGCAAGGTTGTGTGGGGCTTGCGCTCAAGCACAAGAGAAACAGCACAAAGCAAAGGGTTCTCAGGGAGTCTCCTGAGGGGAACACGGGTGAGTTTCTTTAAAGAGGCTTAGGTGAGAAAAGGGTAACGGGTGAGCTCAGCAAAGTGGAGAGTTCTTTGGACCTGCAGGGTTCTGTTACCTCCTCCGTCATGCATCACATCTCTCATTCACATGTTAGGTCTCCACTCTTGGAAGTGATTTTTAGCATTAAAACAAGATCCGGGGGCGGCGCCTGTGGCTCAGTGAGTAGGTCCCATATACCGAGGGTGGCTGATTCAAACCCAGCCCCGGCCAAACTGCAAGAACAACAACAACAAAATAAATAAATAAATAAAACAAGATCAGAATAAGGACAAAGTCAGAGTAAGGTCAATATTGGGGGTCTATTCTAGACCTGAATAGGGCTGAGCAGCCAAGGGTCTTAACAGCATTGGCGTCTCACTTCAGTGGGACAAACATCACTCCCAGTACAGACCATGTAGCCCTTACCTTACATGGGCATGAGCTGAATTCTGGCAGTTAGGAAACTACAGGTGTTCATTTAGCACTCTGCAGCTAAATGAGTCAGGCTAGGTTGGCGTCCCTGGTCAAGGGTGAGGGGCGAGTCCAGTCCTATTCTGCCTCTGTCTTCACCAAGGGGCCTTCTCTGTGTCCCTTCCCCTTCTCATCTCTGGTAAGGACACTTGCCACTGGATTTAGGGCCCATCTTAATCCAGGAAGATCCTTCAAAGATCCCGTTCCCAAGAAGGTCAGACACACAAGTTTTGATGGCCTTGCATTTGGAGGGAGG
>CAUYQV010043887.1:0-12545 GCA_963574575.1 Galagoides demidoff | reverse complement strand
TACAAATTTTTGGCTCGGCGCCTGTGGCTCAATCGGCTAAGGCACCAGCCACGTACACCTAAGGTGGCAGGTTCGAATTCCCAGCCCGGACCCGCCAAACAACAATGATGGCTGCAACCAAAAAATGGCCAGGTGTTGTGTCGGGCGCCTGTGGTCCCAGCTACTTGGGAGGCGGAGGCAGGAGACTCGCTTGAGCCCAGGAGTTGGAGGTTGCTATGAGCTGTGATGCCATGGCACTCTACCCAGGGGGATAGCTTGAGGCTCCATCTCAAAAAAAAAAAACCAGCAAAGACTTGTCTTTAGTAGATGTATCGTCTAAATACCTGAAGACAGCAGGCTATGGATTCATTAATTCTTCCATCACCACAGAGGCAGGCCACCAGCGTTTCACTGCAGGTATTTTAAAGGAAACTCTCCCATGATTCTGCTTCAACACCATGACCAGTGCACGTCTTTCACTTCCTGTGAGCTTCTGCTGAGTATAGCCACACTCCTAGCTCCAATTTGTACTGATATTTTGGTTACAAGGACGATAGAGTTGGTTCATTTCACATTGCATGGAAATAAGGAGAATACAAAGTCAACCACATGGGAACCCAGGAGGATTCAGACAACCAATCCTCAGGAAAAGACAGAAAACTCAGCAGAGCTGACACATTGAAACCACATTCATTTCCTGTAGCTGCCATAACAAAGCGGCACCAGCTGAGTGGCTTAAGACAACAAAAATTTGTCTCATGATTCTGAGGTCTAGCCATCAGAAATCAAGGTGTCAGCAGAGCTGTACTCTCTCTGAATCTTGTAAGGAAGAGAGAATCCTTCCTTGCCTCTGCCTAATTTCTGGCTGTTTGCTGGCAACTCTCGGGGTTCCTTGGCTTGCAGCTAGAACACTTTGAACTTCATCTCCATCATCAACATGGAACCAATACAGGTGAATCTGTGTCTTCACATGACATCTCCCTTCTTATAAGAGTGCCAGTCATATGTAGTAGATAAAGGCCCATCATAATGACTTCATCTTAACTTGATTACATCTGCAAAGATGCTATTTTCAAATAAAGTCACAATTTCAGGTACCAGCAGATAGGACTGCAACACATACCTCTTATGGGGACCCAATTTTACCCATAATAGACACTGACCTAGAAGGATGTTCAGGACCAGCTAGGGCAACTGGCTTACCTAGCCTTAGAGAACAAGATTTTATGGATTTCTGTTGCAATGTTCCTCTATTAACATACTATAGCTTCTTTATTCTCATCTTTTTCTTTTATTTTTTTTTTTATTAAGTCATAAATACATATATCATGAATACATTAATGCTTTTGTGGGATTCAATGTGTTGATTATTTGTACAAATTAGAGTGCTTACATCCTACTAATTAACATAGCCTTCACCTCATTTACTTAATCACAGTGTTAAGACATTTGTGTTCAATACTTGATAGATTTTACTTGTTACCCTTGCAAATGCTCCTAGGTGTAGTCCCACCATTATTCTTAAACATTTTTGGACTGATACTCACTGAATGAGACTAGAAAAGGGGCCAGATGGTTGAGGCCAGATACTACCTTCATAGGTATGGATTTAGGAGGCAGGCATTAGTTTTGTAAATAATTCTCTTTGGAAGTCGGATGGGACTGACAAGGGAAAGAAAGGGACAAACCCGCACAGAAATATAGCTTGTCTTATTATGCAAATAAAGCCCATCAGATAATCTCTCAGAGCTATTCTCAGAATAGATGAAAAGTATGTCTTGGCTGGTGACTTCCAGTTTTTTCTCTCACAATTAACTTTTCCTAGTTATTTAATGAGATTTCTAAAAGACAATTGAAATTCTACTGGAAATAAGTTTTCTTAATCAGACAAAGAAATTCCATATAGAATCCCTCCTGGTACTTCAGGAAAGAGTTATCAAAGAGAAAATAGGGTATAGGGAGGTGAAGGTAGAACCTTGGTTCTGAGGCTTATTTCTAAGGATTTTGGATTTTCAAAGCACTCCCTACACTGAAGCATGATACTTTGGGGATCACTTTCTGTGCCCCCAGCAACATTTTTATTGGAATTACTTAAATTAATAAATTAATCTGGGGAGAATAGTTACCCCTATTGGTAAAAAAAAAAAAAAATTGGGGGGAGCTGGACATGGCAGCACATGCTGTAATCCCAGCACTTTGGGAGGCCAAAGCAGGAGGAACACTTGAGCCCAGGAATTTGATACCAGCAGGGGCAACACAACAAGACCCCATCTCTAAAAAGAAACTAAAAATAAAAAATTAGCTGGGCATGGTGGTGCATGCCAATAGTCCCAACCACTCAGGAGGCTGAGGCAGGAGGATTGCTTAAGCCCAGAAGTTCAAAGCTGCAGTGGAATTATGATCACATCACTGTACTCTAACCTGGACTATAAAGCAAAATTCTGTCTTTAAAAAAAAAAAATTATGTTCCACCTACCAACTGCTCAGCTTTTCCTGAATCTCTCACATTCAAATTCACTGTGAGTATGATTATAGAGTACAATTATTCTCACCATTGAGGCCCTTCACAAATCTAGACACTGGGGAAATGACCTACCTCTTACTCTGCTGTGGCCAAGGGAACAGGATCATGAGCTATCATTGTTGCCACTTGTACTTACACAGTCACAGGGATACTTTATTTATCAGGGAAGCCAATATAAGGAATGATTAACTTGTCCACAACACAAAGAAAGCCCTGAAATACAGAATAAAATTATAAAACTTAGAAATACATGCCTAAAAACTTAAGAATGTTAAGTTACAAATTTTAAAGACTTCACATGTACAATATAAGTCCACCTTGAGGCATACATTGTGATGTAAATTTAACATATAATGTGATTCATAACTATATGTGTATTAATGCTATTTAGGAAATCATAATTTTTAATTACCTGAATTTTGCACATTTAAATTTGCATACATAGTATTATATGAGTTCAGTTTTTAAAACTGTATGTTTAATATTAAATATATATATGTGAAACATAATGTGTATTTGTATAATTATAATTAAACTCAAGTGATCATTATATTAATTTAATAACAGGGAGAAAAAAAATCAAAGCCCAAAGCAATAAATCCATTTTAATTATATGTGTGATAGCTTGTGACTATTCATTTCTTATACATAGCCATTCATGTGTGCCTTTTATATTTTGCATTGATTTTAAAGCTGTTTCTTCAATGTTTATAATTATGACCCCATGTAATTACCTCAGTTGAAAATATTACATATCAAAATTAATGGAAAATGACATAAGATATTCATCTGCATTATTGAGAATTTTTACATGTTCACCATAGTTATGCTCAATATAAGTGACTGCATGAACGCAATGATTAAATGACTGTAACTTAAATGCTCTATTTAAAATCATGGAAATGATAAGTTGTTATACAGACTCAATGTTGTTGAGAAGCAAGTGCTTCATTCACAAGGGACTCTTTAGTCTACCAATTTGAAATACCATAATCAGAGTGTGATTTATTGTATTTCCCAAAGCATGAATCAAATATCGTGATTGCCTGATAATGTTTGATTTAGCTATTAGTAAGAGGTTTTTTATTGTTGTTGTTTGGCTGCATGTGACATATATAAGAATTTGATTTTAATAGGGAAGGGTTATAAGCCTCAATTCTAATTTGGTTAAAGTCAAATAATATTAGAACTTAGACAATATGTCATTCCCAAATTCTCTGGAAATTCTGCATCCAGAAATTGCAGTGGTGGATCGAATAGCAACAGAGAATATTACTGCTTGTTTTTGCTGGAGTCTGGTATTGGCTTCCTTTATATGTGGCACGAGAGAGCCATCTACAGAAAGTTAAGAAAAGGGCTGTCTCCTACAATAAGAACAGAATGTCTGAGAGTGTCTGTTAAGAGGGATTACTCTCTGGTGACATGTTAAACATACTACTGAGCAATGCACACAGGTTTGGAGCCTGGAATGTATTCAAACAATATAAGGCAACTCTTGGAGCGTCTGAAAACCACTCTGTATATGCCAATATTGACACTGGTCTAAGGTTCGTAAAGATCTGATGACAGCATGCAGCATTTTGATTCTAGACTGGTAAGCCAGGAAGCAAACCTGGTTTTGACATAGGCAGCACTAGGATAGCATGAGATGGGACTGTTTAAGACGCTATCTTTGAACCTTTGAGGTAGTATCCCTCCAAGATCTGTGAGAGTTTATTTCATGCATCAATTTGACTGACTGGGGGGACACCAAATAGCTGGTAAAACATTATTTCTAGGTATGTTTGTGAGAGTGTTCTAAAAGAGATTGGCATTTGGGTCAGCAGACTGAGTAAAGAGCACCTTCGTCCGTGTTGGTGGGCATCACCCAGTCCATTGGCAGCCTGCCCAACTAGCACCAAAAGGCAGAGGAAAGACAAATTCACTCTTTTGAGAGAGGACATTCACCACCTTCTACCCCTGGACATCAGAGTTCCCCCAGCTCTCATCCTGTCAAATCCTAGGACCCCTAGAAGATCCCCAGGTACCATGCCTTTCTTCAGATTTAGTTATACCATAGCTTTCCTGGTTCTGCAGCTGGCAGATAACAGGACTTCTCGGCCTCTATAACCACATGAGCCAATTCCCATAATAAATCCCCTCTTTAATATCAGTATCTATCCTATTTGTTTTGCTTCTCTGGAGAGCTCTAAACCAATAATGATGCCTAAAAGGTGCTACTTGTATTGGTGGCAATGAGAGTACAACTTCTGAATTCTGGCACCTTCTCTGTGACTTGTTAGCTCCTGGTTTCCTGAAACTTGTTTTGTCGGTGCCTTAGAGAAGTGGCTTCATGAGCACATTTGTTTCAGAAGGCATTATGTCATTTCAATCACCAGCTATTTATCTTTCACCCTAATGGGACTGTACTTCTTAGAGGCAGCGACTTTGTAATAGTTTTTTTATTTGGTTTGATTGGTTTATCATTCAGTCCCCATTGGCTAGCTAAGGACTTGTAGTAGGGGTTCAATAAATGTTGAATGAATGAACCCTTGCAGCACACATTGGAAGTGGCTCCCAATATTGCCTAAATCTAGAGTGATTCAGGACCTGGGGCAATTCGACGGGGTAGGTAGAAGAGCAGGGCCAAATAAATTAAAACCTATTGTTTCATGCCTTACATTTAGATCTTTTATCCATCTTGAATCAATTTCTGTGAGTGGAGAAAGGTGCTGTTCCAGTTTCAGCCTTTTACATGTGGTTGTCCAGGTCTCCCAGCACCGTTTATTGAATAGGGATTCTTTCCTCCAGCGTATGTTCTTGTTTGATTTATCCTCCAGCGAATGGTCTTGATTGATGAAACTATCTTGTTAGTTTCATCTCATGGTTTTCTATTCAGTTCCAGTTGTCTATGTCTTTATTTTTGTACCAATAACATACTTTTTTGATCACTATAGGCTGATGCTTTGTTTTTATTACTACGAATTGCCTTAGCTATAAGGGATTTTTTTCTAGTTCCATCCAAAAACAAAAATTATTTTTTCCAAATCTTGAAAGTATGATGTTGGTATTTTAATGGGAATTGCATTGGGAAGGCATTTTCACAATGTTGATTCTTCCCGGCCATGAGCATTTCCTGTTCTTCCTTTTGTTAAAATCTTCTATTTCTTTTCTTGGGGTTTCAGAATTTTCTTTATAGAGGTCCCTTACCTCTTTTTAAATGCATATTTCTAGGTATTTAATGAAATAAAGCCTTGAAGCTACTGTGAAGGGAATTATGTCCTTGATTAGCTTCTCATCCTGGCTGTTACTGACATATACAAAGGCTACTGATTTGTGGACATTGATTTTATATCCCGAGACATTACTGTATTTTTTGATCACTTCCAGGAGTCTTATAGCTGAGTCTTTGGGGTTTTTTAAGTATAAGATCATATTGTCAGCAAAGAGAGAGAATTTGACTTCCTCTGCTCCCATATGGATACCTTTTATTTCCTTCTCTTGCCTGATTATATTGGCTAGAATTTCTAGCACTATATTGAACAGTAGTGGTGATAGAGGACAACCTTGTCTGGTTCCAATTCTAAGTGGAAAAGCTTTTAGTTTTACTCCATTCAGTATAATATTAGCTGTGGGTTTGTCACAGAGGGCTTCATTCAGTTTATCTATATTCTTCAGTGTTCTAATTAGAAAAGGATGCTGAATTTTATTGAATGCTTTTCCTGCATCTATTGAGAGAATCATCTGGTCTTTGTTTTTGCTTCTGTTGATATGGTGAATTACATTTATGGACTTGCCTATGTTAAACCTGCTTTGCATCCCTAGGATGAAATCTACTTGATCATGATATATGACTTTTAATGACAAGCTGTGATCTATTGAATAGGATTTTATTGAGAATTTTTGCATCTATATTCATTAGTGAAATTGATCTGAAGTTCTCCTTTTTAGTTGGGTCTTTTCTTAGTTTTGGTATTAGGGTGATGTTTGCTTCATTAATGTGTTGGGGAAGAGTCCTTCATTTTCAATTTTTGGAATAATTTCTACAGTATGAATTTAAGTTCTTTGAAGGTTTGATAGAATTCTGGTGTGAATCCATCTGGAGTAGTGCATTTTTTTGGTGGGAGATTTTTTTTTTATTGTTTCTTTGATCTCAGTTCTTGAAATTGGTCTGTTCAGGAAATCTATTTCTTCTTGGTTAAGTCTAGGGAGAGACTTGCAACAACAACAAAAATACACAAATGGAACTTAATTAAACTGAATAACTTCTGTACAGCTAAGGAGACAACAACCAAAGTAAATGTACAATCACCAGAATGGGAAAATATGGCTGGGCACCTGTGGCTCAAGCCGCTAGGGCGCCAACCACATATACCCAAGGTGGCGGGTTCGAATCCTCAGCCCAGGCCTGCCAAACAACAATCATGGCTACAACCAAAAAATGGCTGGGCATTGTGGCGGGCACCTGTGGTCCCAGCTACTTGGGAGGCTGAGGCAGGAAACTCGCTTAAGCCCAGCAGTTGGAGGTTGCTATGAGCTGTGATGCCATGGCACTCTACCCAGAGGGATAGCTTGAGGCTCTGTCTCAAAAAAAAAAGAATGGGAAAATATATTTGCATATTATGAATTGGACAAAAAAGTTTGATAACTAGGACTTATAGATAAATTAATTGACAAAAAAAGAACTAACAATCCCTTATATCACTCACCAGGCAAGAGAAATGAATAGAACCTTCTCTAAAAAAGACAGACGGATGGCTAAGAAACATACAAAAAAAATGCTCATTGTCCCTAATTATCAGATAAATGCAAATCAAAACCACCCTGAAATATCACCTAACCCTAGTGAGAATGGCCCACATCACAAAATCTCAAAGATGCAGATGCTGGTGTGGATGTGGAGAGAAGAAAACACCTCTCATTTGATCCTGCAATCCCATTCCTGGGCATCTACCCAGAAGGAAAAAAATCCTTTCACCATAAGGACATTTGCACTAGACTGTTTATCGCAGCTCAATTTACAATTGTCAAATTGTGGAAATAATCTAAATGCCCACCAGTCCAGGAATGGATTAACAAGCTGTGGTATATGTATACCATAGAATACTATTCAGCCATTAAAAGAGATGGAGACTTGACATCTTTTGTATTAACCTGGATAGGGGTGGAACACATTTGTCTTAGTAAATCACCACAAGGGTGGAGAAGCAAGAATCCAATGTACTCAGTTCTGATATGAGGACAATTGATAACGTAGTACATGGTGGGGGTGGTGGAATGGGGGATTTTGGAAAGGGAAGGATGATTTTTGGGGGGCCATGGTGTGTGATGTACCTCCTGGAGGTGGGACACAATTATAAGAGGGAATTTACCTAATAAATGCAATCAGTGTAACCTGGTTCTTTGTACCCTCAATGAATCCCCAACAATAAATAATAATAATAATAATGATAATGAACTAAAACCTAAGTACAAACAACACTTGCTATATAAATGCATCTTTAAATCTCCTAGTTCTTCCAACAAAACTGCTATCCTTCTGCCCCTTCCTTATAGAAAATTTAGATGTACCATCATATTGAGATTTTAAAAATTTCTTAAATCTTAAAATAAGAAGAAAATTTAGAACTGCCATTGGAGCAGAAATAATCAGAATGTTATTAAATATAAATGATAAGTAAACACGTACAAGGTATATGCCTGAGGTGAAGGCTATTATTCTGCTGTTTCTACAGACTCAAATCAATAAAAACATATTTTTGGAGCACTGCTTATGAATGAGGTGGTGTACCAGGCTCAAAGGATGTAGAAGTGAAAAGAACAAAGTCTCTGCCCAACGAATTTAGAAACTGAGACAAGAACTTACTCCAGAGACCGTGTACTTAGTCATTAAGGTATCATGAACTCATATCATCATAGAAGGAAAATTAATTATATCTATGTATGAAAATTAAATTGTGAAAATACAATTTGGAAAATAACTGATACGGATAGGGGTTATGATTCCTTTGTAAGACATCACATGACACAGAAATAACACTAAAATTATTTTTAGATTAAATATCATTTTTAATTCCCTTTTAGTTTCTAATTTTTTACTTTTTATTTTGAAAAATTTCAAACATACAAAAACTATGAAAGAACAGTGCAATGAACTATAACCCATCCTCCATTTAATTACAATTTTAACATGTCAAAACTTAACATCTACCTTTTTTGTTGAATTATCTGAGAGTGTTTCAGCCATTCTAAAACATGCATCTCCTAAAAATATCTTCATTATGTAACCACAGTGTCTTTATTACAGCTAAGTAAATAATTCTTAAATTAAATATCTAATTCATATTCAAATTTCTTCCCAGTTTTTTTCTCCCAAAAGTCCTTAATAGCTAGTTTTTTAAAAATAGAGATCCACGGTTTGTATTTTGCATTTTGTTTGCCTCTTAAACCTCTTAATCTACGACACACCTACCATCATTACCATCTAAGTCATTAACCTATAAAAGTTCAGCATCATTTTATTGAAGAATGCCCCCATATCCTATGATAAAAAAATTTTTAAAAATTGATTGTTTCTCCTGTTGTTTAACTTGTCTCTCTCTTCCTTGTACTTCCTATAAACTAGAATTTAGGTTTAGAGGCTTGGAGAGATTCAGGATTAATATTCTGGCCAAAAATACTTCTTAAGTGATGCTCTTCATCAAAAGGCCATGTAAATATCAAGTTGTCTCACCTAAGGGATGCTAAATTTGATCACTCACTTAAGGCAGTGTCCACTAGATCATTCTACTGTAAAAATAGAATTTTCCTTTTTAATTAACAAGTAAGCTGCAGGGCGATACTTTGACACAAATATCATATTCCCCCCAAATATCAGACTCAATGTTTTAACATCTATTCATGAGTCATGTCTGAATCATATATTACATAGGCTTCAAATAATGGTATTGTTCCTTCTACATTTATCAGCTTTTCTTTTTCCATCACCTTTGTTTCTCTCTCCTCCATACATCTGTGCATATTTTTAATTCAGTGTACCACAATTAAGCACAATAATATTTTATCTCAAATTGTTGTAAATTTGTCTAGTGGGAGCCTCATCATATTTTCTTCCGTGTTTATTTCCAACTCATCCCTCCACTCCTATTTCATATCACTTTATCTGTGAAGCATTCATTACTGGAAGTATTTAGTACTCCCATCTACTATTAGATGTTGCTTATATCTCCACTGTCACAATTAACATATTTATATGATAATTATTTATAGATTTGTCTCACCATCATCTATGAGGACCTTGAAGGAAGAGATGTATATATGGTATCCCCAACATGTAGCATAGTACCTGATGAATGTATATTATGACTGATTGAACAAGTCAGTTATTTCTCTTGCCCAATTATCATTTGTCTTCAAGTTGATTCTTCTCTTACCTTGCCTTGGTTCCATACTTCAGTTCCCACCAATTCCTTACCCAATTAAAGGCATAATTGATTTTTAAAAAAAGCAATTTTAATGAATAAATTAACATTCCTTTCTTAAAGAAATGAATTGCTCAACATTAAAAATGTAGGTGAGGTTCGGCATCTGTGGCTCAAGCAGCTGTGGTGCCAGCCACATACACCTGAGCTGACAGGTTCAAATCCAGCCTGGGCCAGCCAAACAATGATGGCTGCAACCAAAAAATAGCTGGGCATTGTGGCAAGTGCCTATAGTCCCAGCTACTTGGGAGGCGGAGGCAAAAGAATCACTTGAGCCCAGGAGTTGGAAGTTGCTATGAGCTGTGATGCCATAGCACTCTACTCAGGGCGACAGCTTGAGGCTCTGTCTCAAAAAAGAAAATAAAATGTAGATGAATAATTTTTAATGAACATTGGCAAATAGCTTCTAAGACTGGCATGATGCCATTGTCAAACGTGACAAAATGCTGATGTCTTCTTTTACTTTCACAAAATCACAAATGATGTTTCTCTTCCAGCAATTAATTATGGACTAGTTGGAGATCACTCTCAGGGCCTTTTTTAACTGAGTCAACAAAAAGAAATGCTAATAATCATAGTCTATGGAGCATTCTATACAGCCCAGAGTGCCTTTAAGTTTTTTATTTTATATTCCCCCCAAAAGATCCATGTTTTGAGTTGAGACTCATATATATAGGCACACATATCCAGTTATCCAAAAGGTAGCTTTATTTTGATTCCTTACAAGTGCCTAAAATTATGTCTGAAAACTCATCAGTTCTGCTAGCTCAGTGAATGTAACACTATTCACCAACTTGCCCAGGCCAGAGTCCTGACCATTACTCACACCTTTATTTCTTTACCAAATCTTTCCCTCAGACATTCAATCAACAAAGAGTTTGCATTTTGACATCCTAAAATCTTGAGTCTTACCCATCTCCACGCCACACTGCACCTCAAATTCAGGATGACCAACACTAAAATCATCTCTTTTTCTCTAAAATCTTCTTCATCCTCTTGGTGAATGGAAGGAAGAACATCTGTCCAGTTGTCAAAGCAAGCAACTTGTAAGTTGATCAGACATGCATGTTTGTTTCTTCTTTCCCAGCCCTACTCCTATTGCTTTATCCATGCCTCATCCCCTCTTCCCTGCACTATTTTACTCATCTCTTACCTGGTCTTTGTGTCTCTTAGCATTCACATTGCTGCAGAATGATCTTTCTATAATATGTTTCTGGTCGTATATGCCCCATTTTAAACCACTCTCAAAGTATCATAGATTACAGTTCAAAATCAAAATAAGATGCATTTATTGTGTAAGAACTCTGCTTAGTGGTTAGCTTTGGGGAGAAAGGTGTGGGTAATGGCTGTTAGGAGGCAAGAGCAATGCTGCCAATAGGAACCATCTGGGTAGAGGTTACACAGACAGTACAGCTATGTGAATAATTCATTGAGCTATGCGAGTATGATGTGGGTACTTTTTTTTTATGTGTGTTTTTCTTCAACTAGAATGTTAATTAAATTAGAAATAATTGATTAGCCATTTATTCTTCGTATCAGGACTGAGCAGCAGCTTCCGTTTTTTTCTAAGTGTCTTCATCATGGTGAGCTTTGTTTTGAGTTACACTCAAAACCAAAAGTGTTATGGTCGCCACAGCTTATCATCAGCTACTAGCAGAAAGTCACATACTCATTATTCTTCTTTATTGATAGTTGGTATCTATTGATTTGGTTCATGTCATTGTGATAATGCAACCACTCACTGTGAAACATTCTCTCTTCCAACGGGCAACCGTTCATCCACTCTGGGGATGGTACTGTCAGCTCTCTTTTGTCACCACACTTGTTTAATGCCCATGTGAAGCAGTTTAGTAAGAAACATTTTGGTGTCACTAGCATCAATATGCTGATGCAGAAACACCAATATGCTGATACAGACTCAACTCTACGCCAGTTGGTATTACTATGCAACTCTTCTAGCCTGGCTGAATCAGAGATAAAAATGAAAGCCAAATGCTTAAATATAAATCCAGATAAAACAGCAGGGAAACTGGTAAGCAGACCCTTTCTGAATCAGTGGCAGAAATTATTCTGACATTTTGAATTATAGGAACCTGGAACAAAAATCATAGGTGAAGATATGGCTTCTTATCATTAGGATTTGATACAAATTCATACCAATGTCCCTACAGTTTGGGAAATTTATGACCAGAAACCTCTGTTACATCAACACTAAAGTTATAATACTAGGAAACATAGAGATAATCTTATAAAGCATCTATTAATTAATTATGTCATTAAATGCCTAATGCATTACATTACAAATATAAATTGTAAAATATATACAATATGATAATATATGATGCAATTAATTAGATAGTTGCAAAGTTTAGTATCTACCATGGACTATCTGTGTATAAGGCATTTTATACACATTATTTTACTTAATGTAGTTTCGTATCTACTTCTTTTTTTTTTTTTGAGACGGAGCCTCAAGCTGTCCCCCTGGGTAGAGTGCCATGGCATCACAGCTCATAGCAACCTCCAACTCCTGGGCTCAAGCGAGTCTCCTGCCTCCGCCTCCCAAGTAGCTGGGACCACAG
>CAUYQV010043885.1:0-22329 GCA_963574575.1 Galagoides demidoff | reverse complement strand
GGATGATATCAAAAGCTTTTTCTGCATCGATTGAGAGAATCATGTGGTCTTTGTTTTTTAATTTGTTTATGTGGTGAATTATATTTATAGATTTACGTATGTTGAACCAGCCTTGAGATCCTGGGATAAAACCCACTTGGTGTATGATTGGTTTGATGTGTTTCTGGATTCTGTTGGTTAGGATCTTGTTGAATATTTTCCCATCAATGTTCATTAGTGATATTGGTCTATAATTTTCTTTTCTTGTTGAGTCTTTTCCTGGTTTGGTTATCAAGGTGATGTTTGCTTCATAGAATGTGTTGGGTAGTATTCCATCTCTTTCTATATTTTGGAAAAGATTGAGTAGTATGGGAACTAGTTCCTCTTTAAAGGTTTGGTAGAATTCTGATGTGAAGCCATCTGATCCTGGGCTTTTCTTTTTAGGGAGACTTTGTATAGTTGATGCTATTTCAGAACTTGATATAGGTCTATTCAAAATTTCCACTTCATTCTGGCTGAGTCTTGGGAGGTGGCGTGCTTCCAAGTATTGGTCGATTTCCTTCAGATTGTCATATTTCTGGGAATAAAGTTTCTTGTAATATTCATTAAGAATTTTTTGAATTTCTAGGGGGTCTGTTGTTATTTCATCTTTACCATTTCTAATTGATGAGATTAGAGATTTTACTTTTTTTCTTGGTTAAGCTGGCCAGAGGTTTATTTATTTTATTGACCTTTTCAAAGAACCAACTTTTTGATTTATCGATCTGTTCTATAATCCTGATTTTTAAACTCTTAATCATACTTGAACTTCTGGAATAAACCCAACATGTTTGTAGCGTATTATCCTTTTTATGTTTAGTTAGTAAGTATGAAATGTCTGATTTCCTTAAGTACTGCTGTTTGATAATTGATATCTGACATTTCACTTTGACACTTTTTTTTAAATTGTGAAGGTACATACTCCTTTCAAACACACATTTTGGCTTATGAGGATCTTTAACATTTTTTTAAGAGCAATTTTTGTGAAACCATGGATGAGTCAAAAATCTGTGTGCTATTTTTGAATAATGAGTTCCATCATGGAACCAATACAGCACAGACAGCTCCAAATATTAAGAAAATGTTTGGGAAGAATGTGTCTAATGAATGCATGGTGCATCAGTGGTTTGAGAAGTTTTATTCTGGTGATTTTAATCTTGAAAATGAGCCACATGGGTGACCCAAGACCAAGGTGGATAGTGATGAGCTGAAAACTATAGCGGAAGCAACTCCATCTCAACCTACAAATTGGCAAGGTAAAGAAACTGGATAGATGGGTTCTGCATGAATTAAATGAGAGTTAGAAGAGAAATAGTCTCAAAGTTTGCCTTTCTTTGCTGTCAATAACATTAAGGTGAATCATTTCTACACCGTATCATTCAATGTGATGAAATATGAATTCTTTTTGAGAATTGCAAGCATTGGGCACAATGGTTGGATAAAGATGGAGTGCCAAACATAGCCCCAAACCAAATATTCATCAAAAAAAGCTATTGGTGGGGTGGCGCCTGTGGCTCAAAGGAGTAGGGCGCTAGGCCCATATGCCGGAGGGGGTGGGTTCAAAGCCAGCCCCTGCCAAAAACTGCAAAAAAAAAAATAATAAAAATAAAGAATATGAAATATTAAAAAAAAAAAGAGCTAATGGTTTCTACTTGGCAGTCTAGTGCTAGTATTGTTCACTAAGCTTCATGAAACCTGGTCAATTGATTACAGTGATGTCTACTACAAGCAACTAGATGAAACTGTTTGTTATTAAGCAGCCCATGTTGGTCAAGAGAGACAGGTCAATCCTCTTGCAAGTAAATACTGTGATACAAACAATGCTGCTCAATCTATGGAAGCTGGACTTTCTGTTACCCATCATATTCACCAGACCTTGCTGACTACCACTTCTTCCAGGCTTTGGACCACTTCTTACAAGGAAAAATATTAATGTTCAATAAGCTGTGCAAAAGGCCTTTCATGATTTCACCTCCACTCCCTCTCCAGGATTCTTCACTGCTGGCATAAACAAGCTACTTATAAGATGGCAAAATTATGTCAATAGTTTAGGTGCATACTTTGACTAATGTGGTACTGCTTCTTACTTGAGATATAATACACTAAACTTTTGATTTGAAATCAGACATTTCATATTTAATGACCTAATACATTCAATCTGCTAATATTTTGTGTCTATGTTTATGAAAGTATTGGTCTGTAGTTCTCATTTATTGTAATTTTTTTTCTTGTTTTCTTATTTTGGTATCAAGGTAACACTGGCCTCAGATAATGAGTTAGGAGGTATTCCTACCTCCTGTATTTTCTGGAAAAGATTGTATAAAACTGGTATTATCTATTCTTCAAGTGTTGGCAATTTCTGATAAGGTTAACCATGCATTTACCAGACATCCCAGCAATAACATTTTAGGCATTTTTTTTTTTATTACTTTTATTTTTTTTTTGAGACAGAGCCTCAAGCTGTCACCCTGGATGGAGTGCTGTGGCATCACAGCTCACAGCAACCTCCAACTCCTGGGCTCAAGCGATTCTCCTGCCTCTGCCTCCCAAGTAGCCGGGACTACAGGTGCCTGCCACAATGCCTAGCTATTTTTTGGTTGCAGCTGTCATTGCTGTTTGGCGGGTCCAGGCTGGATTCGAACCTGCCATCTCAGGTATATGTGGCTGGTGTCTTAGCCACTTGAGCCACAGGCGCCCAGCCCATTTCAGGCATTTAGAAAAGTAAAAATTTTATGTTCATATAAAACTCACTACATATATGTTCTCAAGAGCTTTATGCCCAACAGGCAAAAATTAAAAACAACTCAAATGTCCTTTGTGATGAATGGATTAACATTATGGTATCTTTATACAGTGAAATACTACTTATCAACAGAATTAACAAACTGCTGAACCAACAGGAAGGCTCTAAAGGTCAGTAAGCTGAGTCCGGGTTATATACTTTATGATTCCATTCATATAAATGCAACAATACTCTTAAGTGATGAAACTATAGTTATGGAGAAGAAATCAGTGAATACCAGGCAGTAGGATTAGGTGAGGGTGCAACTTCAAGGAGTAGCAAGAGGGAATTTCTCTGCAATGGTGTAAAGATCCGTATTCTGATTGTGATAATGGTAACATGAATCTAAGCACATGATAACATTTCATAAATAGGAAAAAGACATAAAAATTATAAAATCTGAGTAAGGTCTGTACCTCAGCTAACAATACTATTGGAATATCATCACCTACTTGGACAATGTACTGTGGTTACATCTTCTCATGAGTCTTTAAAGTATTTAGAAATGCAATGTTATAAACCAAGTTACAAATAGGCAAAAGAGAGAGAGAGAGAGAAAGATGTATGCCCAAGGGGCCTGATCTCAGTTATTTGAAAGAAGAATCAGGAACGGCTTTGCTCTGATACAAAGGCAATGAGTACAAACATGGTAGAAAAGGAAGCATAACAACCTCATGCAATTTGAGTGCAACTGAACTCAAAGGAGGAGAGTAGAGAATGATGGTTTACAATCAAGAAAATCTGAATCTTCCTCCTGGTTCTGACACTATACAGAGCCTTGATAGCTATGCTAGGAGCCAAGAAATGGAAAACAGAAGAGTTTCACCAGAGGAGTTGGGAGAGTGAGAAGCAAAATGGCATTATTCATGGTGTCTAGTCACATTCTGCTGCAGTGGAGAACAGACTGAGGGGAAGAGAGGCTTCAAGAAAAGTGGGCTGCTGCAGCAGTCCAGGAGCTAGAGAGAGACGGACAGAGCAGAGAGGTGTAACACTGCGTAAAATAGATGAGACATGGTCATGAGAACACTCATTAGATTAGTGATATGGAACTCAACTATCTCAAAAGAACAATAGACATATTTAAAGAATGAGACAGTACAAAAGGATACAAGTTTAGACAAAGAAATCTGGCAGTGAAAAAGGAGAAATGGGTTAGTAGAGGGAAGAGGCTTGAGGAAATGAAGGTTATTTGGAAACATGGTAGTGACTTGAGCATATTTTAGTATTAGTAGGAAGAATCTAGTTCCAATGGAAGAAGAGATGATGAAGAAACAGAGTTAAGGACAGGTGTGAAGAAAGGGATGATGTGAGGTTTTGGGAAAAGCAGAATGCTCTGGGATAGAAGGGAATACGGGTGAATTCATGAAACTAAAGTATGGCTAAAAAGAAAATGAGGGGACAGGCTTAGAGGATAGCTCAGAAAAGTGTAGGCTACTTTCTTCTACTGTTGAAGAAGAGAGGGGATGAAAGTTGGGAACTGAATTCGGCATGTGTGACATAGGATATGTTTTTACCTGGTGATCTCTCTTTTTTCTTTGAAATGGTAAGAGAGGTGTATTGGCTTGCTAGGGCTGCCATAATAAACTTCCCAACACTGGGTATTGGAAACAACAAAAATGTTATTTGCTCACCACTGCAGAGGCTAGAAGTTTGAGATAAAGTTATCACCAGGATTTCTTTTTTCCAAGGACCCCTTCCTTGGCTTATAGCTGGCCATCTTCTCTTTGTGTCTTCACGTGGTCTTTCTTCTCTCTGTGTGCCTATACCCTCATGTTATGAGAACACTGGTTACAGGGAATTAGGGCCCATATTACTGACCTTATTTAAACTTAAACTGACTTGTTAATGAACCTATCTGATCACAATCTTAAGTACTGAGAGTCAGGATTTCAACATAAGAGTTTTAGAGAGATACAATTCTGCTCATAAGAAGAAGTTAAGTGCTGGGAGTGAGACAAAAGATGGGCAGGCATAGCAAAGGTTCAATGTGAAAGAGGTCTGAAATAGTTGTAAATATTTTCAAATAGTTCTCAGACTGATTATAAATGAAATCACATGTTAAATAGGTAACTGAGTTTAAATTTACCTTAAAATAAAATTTTGACTTTTTTATTCAATTAAAAGATTGTTTCAGAAATCAGAAAACCTGAATTCTCATCCTTCTTCTGCTAACAAACTATAACCCCTGGATATATTTGGCTCTTATTTTTGTTACTCTAAAATGGGAAGAACATGTCACAGAATAAACACATGTACCGGAAGTTATGAGAAAGAACACTCACTTGGGAACCCCTGACATCGTGGTCCTAGCTCCTGCTGTCACAGGATTAATTTCCCTGCACCTCAGATTCTTCATCTTTACATGGAGGAAATCATCTCCAAAGTCCCTTCTAAAGTCCAATAGCTCTATGAAAGGAAGTACCATAAAGTTACTTTGAGATTAAGTGGGCTATGGTATCAGAAGAGAAAGATTCTTTGAAATATTTACCAATCAAAAGTTGAATTGTGTGTTTGCAGTATACTAACACATGGTGGGTCTTCCTTTTCTGTTTTTCCTACATTCTCCTCTGCCCCCAAATTAATATTAATGTTATGGTCAAGGCTGTATAAATATGCCTCTTTTTCACCTTTATTAGCTTAGACTGCTAAATGCTAGGTAATAAGCAATTAAGATATTACTTCTTTTTTAATATGTAATTATTTACTTGCTTAAACAATTAAATTCTAAAATAGGATTTCAGACACATCAATAATAAGAGTTATACATGTTTTAAAAAGGTGAATGGTGGCTCGGCGCCTGTGGCTCAAGTGGCTAAGGTGCCAGCCACATACACCTAAGGTTCGAATCCAGCCCAGGCCTGCCAAAACAATGACAGCAGCAAACCAAAAAATAGCCAGGTGTTGTGGCAGGCACCTGTGGTCCCAGCTCCTTGGGAGGCAGAGGCAGGAGACTCGCTTGAGCCCAGGAGTTGGAGGTTGCTGTGAGCTGTGATACCATGGCACTCTACCCAGGGGAATACCTTGAGGCTCTGTCTCAAAAAAAAAAAAAAAAAAAAAAAAGTGAATGGTGGACATACTGGTCAGAAATTCATGAGCTGGCTGTGGTGGCTCACACCTGTACTCCTAACTCTCTGGGAGGCCAAGTTAGGAGGATCACTTGAGGCCAGGAGTTTAAGACCAGATGGAGCAACATAGTGAGACCTTGTCTCTACAAGAAATGAGACAGATGTGTGTGCCTGTAGTTCCTACTACTCAGGAAGCAGGAGGCCTGCATGAGCACAGAGTTTGAAGTTGAAGTGATCTAGGATGACACCACTGTACTCCAGCCCAGTGACAGACCAAAACCATGTCTCAATCAATCAGTCAATCCATGCCTATAGTAACTGGATAATCTTAAACAGTTTCACTTTTATCTTGTAACAGTAAGTGCAGAGCTTGGCACTTGCTCATGCTGGTGCAAGAGCTTAACAATGCCATCAGGGACCCAGGCTCCTCTCTCGTCCCTCTTCAGTTTCTACCTTTGAAACAAAACCTTCATTCTCACATTTGCCACGACACGGCTGTAAGATGGCTGCTACACCTCCAGGCATCCTGCTGGCATTCAAGAAGAGGAAAGAGGCAACAAGAAAGAAGAGGAAAAGGCAACAAGTGTCATCTTACAAAGCTCTGACTTTTTACTTTGAAAAAAGTTGGGGTGAGGTCCTAATCTCTTTAAGGAAAAGGAATCTCTGTCACTACCCGATCAAAATAGGGTATTCTTTGTTTGTTTTTGCAGTTTTTGGCTGGGGCTGGGTTTGAACACGCCACCTCCAGTATATGGGGCCAGCAGCCTACTCCTTTGAGCCACAGGCACCACCCTGTTTTTTGGGTGGGGAGGGGGAAGACAGAGTCTCACTATGTTGCCCTTGGTAGAGTGCCCTAGAGTCACAGCTCACAGCAACATCAAACTCTCAGGTTTAAGCAATTCTCTTGCGTCAGCCTCACAAGTAGCTGGGACTACAGGTGCCCACCACAAAGCCCACCTATCTTTTGGTTGCAGTTGTCATTGTTGTTTAGGAGGCCCAGGCCAGGCTAGAGCCTGCCAGCCTCAGTGTATGTGGCTGGCACATGTTTACTGAGCTATGGGTCCCGAGCCCCAAATAGGGTATTGTTAACAAAGGGGAGATAAAGGTAACAGCAGTTGGGTGAGCAACTCTCTGCCCCACAGGATCGTGTGTACATTTCAGTTGAAGTTTACAAATTACTGCATATTGACAATGCACTTAAATAAAAATTCTTCCAACAAGTTATTAAAAATTTAAAGAAAGTGAAACTGATACAGACAACTATGGAAAGCACTAAATTACCAATTACAAAAATATAATTGCTAAAGGAAACACTAATCTAGTGACTGATGGGAGGGGGTTAGAAGGAGAAAAGACAGTGAGTGGGACAATATGCAGGCAACATTTTCTTTAAAGAAAATATAAATTTGAAATGGCTAATCATTTTAAAAGTGCATTTACTAATTTCATGTGCAGAAAGAGTGTATCTCTGTGGTAACAAAGAGTAGTGAAGAATTATTTTCACATGAGAGGAGTTATTTCATGGAAGATACTAATCAGCTGGTTAATAGTCATGGCAGAAAAAGAAGACAGTAACATGAACAATTTCACCAGATATGGTAAATAATTTACTAATAGTAAGAATTATTTAAAAAGTTAAAAGAAGCTGATATTGACAACAGTTTTCTTTCTGAAGACTTCCTGTTTGTCAGTTCTCCTACAATCCCCCAATGACTTGCCCACAGCAACAGAGGCAAATCACCAGAAACCTTGGTATATTGTTAATAAAAATAAACTAAATTTAAACATATATTACAAGTTAATACTAATAATAAATATTTTCCCTGAATGAGTAACTGCTTGTTTTAAAAACTAATTTGTGGGGGCAGCACCTGTGGCTCAAAGGAGTAGGGCGCCAGAAGTGGTGGGTTCAAACCCAGCCCCGGCCAAAAAAAAACTGCAAAAAAAAAGCTAATTTGTGTATAAAGTTTGACTTTCAAAGTACTTTCTATTCTATTGGAACATGCAAAATATTGTTAAAGATAGAATAATGGTTATTATGAAATGAGAAAATAGTAATAAATAGTAATTATAACAGAGGAAGTGACAGGATATGAAATTTGTGATAATTTTATTTCTAAAGTCAGTTAGATTTTACCATTTTTTTCTAAAATAAAAATAAATCAGCCACTACAACTCCTTTCATCCCTATTCTCTATGATCCTTAAATATTCTTTTATGTAATTTACTATTCATAGGTTCAATAAATATTAATGTAAGGTGAGTAAAGGTTAGATTTGTGTTTTAACACAAATTAAACTTATGGTATTTTGTATGTAAAAATCTGAATTATGTCCTATGTAAAAACAAAAATTTGAGAGATATTGCTAAATTTTAGAGAATGACATATTTTAAGCAAGATTTTTCAGAATAACATAATAGATAAAACAATTCAATTAGCCCGGTGGAGCCCAAAGAAAATCCAACCTGACAGTATAAACAAAGTCAAGATAATTTGCTTGTGTCACCTGTGAATGCTGTGCACTTCCTATCACTAGTGAGAAAGAAACTGAGTTCTAAAATATATTCACTATGACTATAACAAAATGAAGCTAGAATTTTCATATGCAAGTTTAATAAATCATCGTGGTTTATTTAACAGAGTTATTTCTACATCAGAGATATTTTATATATACGTGTGTGTGTGATATGAAGAGAATGATGTACAATCATTAAGTCTTAAATCTCTCATCCATGGGTTTCCCCCATCTTTCTGCTTAGGAGTAAAAGGCATTTTTAGGTTTATATAAACACATTCTTTGTAAGTGCCTTCTTAAGAGAAAATTACTGTAGTATATAAATAGCACTGGGCATTTATTAAATAAGTCTCAGGCCATTAAGTTCAATTGTGCAGTTGTGAAATCTAATGTCAAGGAGTTTTTGAAACCTTAAGACTGGGTGATCTGCAATGTTTCCAACATGTCTTCGACGGCCTTCAGAGAGTATTTGCTTTCCTTCTTATTTCGACCTGCAAACTAAAAAACAAGAAAGCTCAATTAGGCTCAATTTCAGTGGCAGGTTCATAAACACAATCTTACCTTATTTAACATTTAACATTAACTATTTATTTTATCATTAGCATGAAATCAAGTTCCTTTTTTCCAATAAAAATAAAATTGGGTTTTAAGGACATTATTATTAAGGTTTCATCATCACTTGAGGTACACAAAGATTTCACTGCATACTTGGTCAGTTTAAACAGTACAATAATCTATAAAGTTATTGAATTGATTTTAAAACTATCCTATTGAGACCCCAAAACATTTATGAAATAAAAAGTATACTATTTTTAAATAAAATTTAACTTATATTTATGTAGGAATATAAATCATTTTCTATTTGTCTGGTTTGTAACGTCTGTAACCAGATTTTTACAATTTCAAACAAAGATATAAATGAAAGTACTTTTTATTAAATTTTTTAATAATCTCTAAAATTATTTAAAGTAGATCATTATTTTTTTATATTTCCGGATTAGTTGCCTAATGATGTTATGTTTCTGCAGAGAATTTTCAAATAAAACTACATGCTGCAGAATCTGGATTAATAAAGATCAAAACAAAACAATTCTACACATTATAATGATAAAAACAGGTTTTAAAGTATGCAAAGTTGTAATCTGCTATATAAAACTTAACTGGGACTGAACTTTACAATGAAAACAAAATAGTATGTTTAAGTATATACACAAAGTATACACTATCTTTGCATATTTCAAAGAAAATTCTTGGCATATTAAGTTCAATATAGTACACATAAGCAGTGGGGCAAAACCGTTGAATACCCCATGCTGATTTCAAAATGAGTTTTCTCACTGGACTGACAATTCCCATCATTTATCAGTCTGATTTAACACAACAGATTTACTGGGTACGTGTTCTTTGTGTGGGTGAGGGAAAGTTTATTACATCTATGTTACCTCGCTTCCCCCTACAGTAGTGACTAAAATGTAGTATTAGCAACATGCTGTATTTTTAAGTTAACATCTAACCACTCAATACTTTTTCAAGTGACTGCTCATTCCTTCAAATAGCAATTCTGTCTTAAGTACTTAGTACTTGATTTATGATGTGTTTCTTCTCTTTTGTAATTAACTTAATTTGGCAAACTTCTCATGACCTGTTAAGAAAGATTAAGTGATCAAGCACAGGTAACATCATAGAAGCTATAGGCTTCAGGAATTGGTAACCTGCCTCTGACCCCTCTGGCTACAGACTAACCACATAATGTGATTCCCCTACTTCCTAGCCTAAACCATTAGCTTCTGTGGTTGAATCTTGATTTGACAGGGTAAATAAAGGGGGGTTCTAGTGGAAATGCCAGGCAAAAAAAGCTTTTTAGAGAAATCAAGATCACCTTGCCTTTCATAAGGCATAAGTAACTTAAGGAATTTGAATGTTAAAATTATAAAATATGGTAACAGTGACAACACATTTAAATCTTCATCTTTTTATAATTTCCCTTGGGGAGTGAAGGATGTGGGGCATGCTTAATATTTCTATTACTCAGTTGATATATTCATTTTCATAAGGATTTAGCAAGAACAGAAAGCCTTTACTTTTACCATTGCTATCTGACATAAACAAGAATGATCCTAATCAGATACTTAAAGGTTTAACTAAGAAAAAGCTTTGTTGGGTTGGAGGAGGGGTATAAAATAAGACACCACATAGTAACATTTAGTCTGATGTTTTTAAATAGCAAAGTAAAACTGAAAAAAATTGTACCACTAAAGTCATAACATAGATGTTAAAATATAGTAGTTTTCTTGCTTTGTACTTAAACATAATAAAAATAATAGAGTGCAATTTTTAAAAATTAGCTAATTTGAAAACGGTCACCTAAGATGGTGTCAACACTAGTGACAAGCAGTGTAATTTAGAATAAACCAAACTAATTTACTTGTGTCAGAACAAATAAAAAAGAACTTGGAAATTCAAATCCATCACTTGAAATTTTATCTGACATGCAATTATTCTGTCTTTTCCAGAATTATATGGCAATTTAACTGATTAAGTTGGAATCATATTTTTTTCCTCAAATCATGATTTAATTTTCTATTTCCCAAAAGGATACTGACAGAATCACCACTGCAATCATAAATAACATGCGGATCACTAGCACAGACAGACTTAACAGTACACTAAAGAAGCATTTATCTGGAAAATTATTGTGAGTAGGTTTACATTAAAGTTTTTCATGAGCATTAATCAAATGTGCCTGCCTCTATTGAACATGCTAAACCAATTACCTAACTGAAGAGCAAGTAGCAGCCATATTCTGTTTCATTATTAAGTAGAAACAAAGAAAGAAAACCAGTTCTTAAAACCTTATTTTTTTCTAATTTATAAATATATCTAGAAAAATAACATAAGGAATATTTACTGTATACTTTATACTGGCTTATATGGTTAGATATGAGTCATGAAGTTCTCAATCAGATCCTGGAGATTTACCTAATTACAAAAATGTCAATCTCTGAAAGTTATACTTTTCCACATTATTCACAAATTCCACATTTTTGTTTTCATACAGTTAGATTTTACTTAAGTTCTTCTTCCACATTTCTCTGTTAGATCTAAAAGAAAAATTACCAGAAGAACACAAAAATAGCCAAATTATAAAAACTGACTTATCCTATTCAGATATCAATGATTAATAGCTGGGATACACTGAGCTATAATTCACCTTCACACAATTTGTGCAAAAAATATGAGTAGAAATAGTAATAGGAAAGACAGGTGACTAAATCTCAGAAACATGCTGAGTGAAAGAATCCTGGCACAGAAGAGCATATTACCTATGATATCATTTACACAAAGTTCCAATACAGGAACTTAATGTTTGGTGATAAAAATCAAATTAGTGCTTGCCTGCTTTCCAGCGAGGAGGGTGCGGACTGACTACAAAGTAGCAGAAGGAAATTTTGGGGGAGGTAGGAAATGCTGTGTATCTTGAGTGGGGTGGCAATGAGGAGGGGTGTATACATTTTAAACTATACAAATGTGCATATTTTATGATCGTAAATTATAATTCAATAAAGTAGATGAAAATAAATGAAAACAAAAGGATGGAAATTATAGAGTTATACAGTAGGATATGTAACAAACTGCCAAATGATCACATATGCTTCTCTTCCCACTGAGAGGTGAAGTATTATCCCCTTGAATCTAGGCTGACTATGTGACTTGCTTTGGCTACTGGGATAACAGCAGAATGTGATATAACCAGAGGCTTAAAAATCATGTGGACATTGGAGTTTACCTGTCTGCTGCTCTTGAAACCGTGAGATCACCATGTGACTTAATAACTCCAAGTGAGACTGCTAAATGAGAGACAGAAGGCCCAGCACAGCTGACAGAAAGCCAACTGTCAAGCTGTTGTATAAATGAGGCCAGTGACCACCAGCACACCAGAGAAAAAAGGACCCCAGTGGAATTACTCAACATCTTAAGTTAAACTGCCTACCTACAGAATCATAAATAAGCTCATATTTTAAACCACTGAATTATAGGGGTACCAAAATTTATGGAACCTGACACAGGAAAAACACAGAGAACCTCTGCAGAGAAAGCAGAAAATACAAAGGCCTCAAAAGCACCAAGAGATTTTATTTTAAACCTATAACTGATGACAAGAGGTAGAAATAAATTTTGTGAAAGAGTTGATTCCTAATTAAAAAGTATTAAAAGTTGCTACATTTCATGAAAGAAAATATATCTCATACAACTAAGTGAGAGGTATATTATCTTCCTGGAGTGGTATCCAAAAGGAATGAAAAACTGTTGAGAAAAATTCCTGTGTTATCCTTTCCCAGGAATTGAAGAAAAGGCAAGTTAGTCCTTCAATAAAGATGTGGAAAACACTGCTGGGTACTATGGAGTTCATGGTCCCAAACTCAAAGACTGAGAAACACAAGTAATGCCACCAAACTCTTCTCAATAATACTGAACGAAGACTTTGTAAAATAAGAAGTTATGAAAAGGAAATGGATCTAATAACATTCAAAAAGAGATAACATGAATGGTAGAAAGGGCAAATGTTACCAAAGAACAAGATTTGATTCTATGAACTATGGCTTAAAATACTGAAAAGACAGATTCACATCTAGTGGCAACATGCATCTCTTAAGTCAGGGAAGGGCGTCTTTCCCAAGATATCTAATCAAGGGGTCCTTGTATCACTGGACATAAGGAAGAACGAAAAAAGACCCAAACAAAACAAAGCTTGTGAGCTGAGTTACTTTTGAGAGCTTTGGATCTGAAATGAAAAGATAAAATGTGTTTGTGTGTGTTCACATAAGAAAATAATTGAGGAGGGAGTTGGACACCACAGTGATGGCTTAAGATACACTTATACCTGACATATCTTGAAGGGACACTTTACTGCGACCCTTCGGAGTACCAACTCTGGAGTCGGACTGCCTGCGTTTGAAAATCGCTCTGTCATTAAACAGCTGTGCCACTTTGGGAAAGTTATTAGATCTTTCTATGCTTTAACTTTTTCATTTCTAAAACAGAAAAAGTGCCCAGTTCATAATAAATTCTTTATACATGTTTGCTATAATTATTGTTATTGCTATTATTGCAATGATCAGAGCACGCATAATAAAATTAACTTATAGTATGTGATTAATAACACAATGCAATACATGTTTTAAATTTTTTAATTTACAAAATAATTATATTATGTCTATAATGCAGAAGAAAAGCTAGGCCTCGTGCAAGATGTTATGTGATATGCAGGTTGTATAGCCAGTATTCTGAACCCAAATTCTGAACCCAGACAATATGGATCTAGCATCTGTGATCTCCCCTCAACTATTACACTGAATTGGCTTCAGTGGAACAGGGCTCATGATACAAGACAGAGATGGACAGAAACACTGCATATTCACACAGGAAGAAAATGACCCCTTCACATCATACATGAAAATCAATTCCAAGTGTGTTAATAATAGCCTAAAAAGTAAAAGGACAGAAATTCTAAAGATGCAAGATTGTCTTTATAATTACAGAGTAGCAAAAAATTTCTTAAACAAGATACAAAAAGCACAAACCAGGGCAGTGCCTGTGGCTCAAAGGAGTAGGGCGCTGGCTCCATATGCTGGAGGTGGTGGGTTCAAACCCAGCCCCGGCCAAAAAAAAAACTGCAAAAAGCACGAACCATAAAGAAAATGAACACATTTTAATTTCAGAACCTGTATTCATTTATATCAAGTGAGAATGAAAGCAAGTAAGGAGTTAAGAGATACTGGCTACACATGAACAGAAGAGCTCATAACTGGAAAACTTAAAAAATTAAGAGTCATACAAACCAATGAGAAAGAGAAATTTCATGAAGGAGGATGTCCAAATGAGGCATCAACACATAAAAGTGTTCAAACTCACTGATCACCATGGGCAAGCAACATAAAACCATGAAATGCTACCACACACGCATTTGACAAAGACCAACAGAACTGAGTGTAGTGGAAGAAATGAAACTATTAGAACTCTCAAATACTGCTGGCAGGAGTACACAACTAATTTGCCTTTATTGACTTAAGTAAAGCATATACACATTCTATGACCCAGCATTTCCACTCAAAGGTATAATATCCCAAAAGACCTGTCCAGCAATGTCCAGCATAGCAGTGTACACAATAGCCCTAAATAGGAAATAACAAATGCTAAACATCTGACTAAATTGTAATATGTTCACACACAGACTACAGTACAATGAAAATGAATGAAAAGGATTCATTCTCCTTTTCAAAGGATATATCTCCAAAGGATAACTCTCATAAGCTAATAGCGAGTGAAATATGCCAGACAAAAATAAGTAACATAAATTACAGGGTTGGTACCCTTAAGGAAGACAAGAGTAGATATGGAGTGGGCAAACCAAGAAGGTTTGGGAGTGCTATGTTTATATTTATTAACCTGGATACACTTACTCGTACCTCGTATTATTCACTGAAATGTACATTTATAACTTGGCAGTTCTTTTTTCTATGTATGTTATAATTTAATAAAAATTGATTTAAAAATAATAATGATATGTCCAAAAATGCACTCTCTGAGCAGCTAGTTGTTTCTCAAAATTATATTAAAACCAAGGCAGTAATGTGCATACCATTAGTTTTATACTACACAAGTCTTAACTTTATATCACACACAAATACACTTTCCAAGCCTACTCTATATGGAACTCTATTATAGCTCTGAGCTGTCCCAAACTGCATTGGAAGAAGCAAAGCCCAGCTAAAACTTAAAAATTTTCTGACTTATGATATGCCAACAGAACTAACACCCTCTATAACAGATAATAAAAATATATAAGGGTAACTTCCAATGATGTGATTATAGGGGCACTACATTTTTTTAATCTCTCCAATCTTCTCCAACCAGGTGTACAAAAACAAAAAACAAAACAATACCAAAGCCAACATAATAGAAAACAAGCCCACAGGTATCTTCAAAGAAACTATTAACAAATTAGCAATTTTCTAAAATCCCAGAATGTGATTAAGTCATAGCAGGACGTATAAAATGTCAACAGCTGTGTGGCAGGAACAACAGGATATAACACTGGCAGAGCCTACTACTCTGCAAAAACCTAAAATCAAAAAATTATGAATACTTATCCCCCCAAACAAAAGGACCTGGGGTGATAAACCTGCAAATAGCCTACAAAACTAAGAAAGTGTTCACAGGCTCCAAAACAAAGGTAAGTGTGAAAACTGCATGCATCAGACAAATCTAACCGTCTAATACTGCAAAACTTCTGAAATATCCAGCAAACATTCTCTTCTAGAAAGACAAAAAACTCACAAACTAAAGGAAATTACTGGAAACTAAAATAAAATTGGTTAGGGAAGAAACACTGAGGTAAGAGGGAAAGATGGCTCAGTAAAGGGAGAATGTGATGTCTAGAGTCAGCAATCCTACCAAAAAAAAAAGAAAACTCTGTAACAATAATATATTTTATGTGTGTGTATATATGTACATTTTATGCATATATACATATATACGCATACATCTATACACACACACACACACATTTAAAGCTGAAAGCAACACCTCAGAATTCAAGATTTCTAGAGTTCTACGTGTAGAACACAGGGTTTGAATCAGAAAATTTTTGGAGTAAGACATAATTCTGAGAAAGACTGGACATATAGACAGGCCATATTTGAGTTCTCTATAACAAAAAGACGGAAATCATTAAAAAGTCAAGCTGAGAAAGATACCTGATCCTATCTCTAACTCCTCCCATTCCACAACCACCTCTTCCTGCTAATCCAGAAAACCACCTCAGAACAAGAAAGGAACATGAATCAACTCCATGGATAACTACTGTGGAGAAAAAAGATTAAAACAAAATACAGAAGATGACAGGAAAGAATGGAAAAGAAAATGAATAATAGAGAACACAGGGAAAGAAAACATATTAAACTTACAATTGGAACCCTGAAAAGGAAAACTTAAGTAAACAAACAAACAAAAAAAACCTTCTAAAGTGACTTTTCTCACATAAGAGGACTAAATCCACATACTAAATGGGTGAATTGTGTACTTGGGAGAAATAACTCAAGAATAATCAGCAAAACGTATCAAGTAGTAAGACTACGGAATTTTAAAACTAAAGATAAAATTTGTGAGAGTAACCAAAGAGTCTAAGTCACTTATAAAAAAAAGAATATCAGGATGACATCAGACTTCTTGACATCAATTAGAAAACAATGGAATAATACATTTAAGATGAGTAAAATAAATATAAGCTAAAATGAAATAGCCAAATTGTCTTTTAAATATAAAAGTAATAAATGGATAGTTATAAACATGCAAGATGTAAGAGGATGTTTTCAATGAACAAATTTCCCAGGAAAAAAAATTTCCTGAAAAATCTCCTTAGGTATAAGCTTTAGAAAACAAAGGAATAAATGAAAAAGTTTCAGTATAAGGTCCGAAGTGTAAGCAAACTGTACAAACTTTACTGTAAAGTTTTATTAGTTTAACTTTTATGCTTTTCTACTTCTTGAGATTACCTATGATTAAAACTATACTCACATATCCAACCTGCTTCTGAAAAGTATCACACAATTTATCTTTCCTAGATTTTTAGAATTACTATAAAATTACTACAAAAGCAGAACCACTGAGATGTCCAGATAGTAAAATTAATTATGAGATAATAATACAGATTCCTTTTGGGGAAAGAAAGTGGTCCTAAAACTAAAAATTAATTCTACACAATTAAATCATATTTGATAAAGGCTCAAAGAATAAAAGTCCAATGTCAGACATGTGACTTCATAGTCTATAGAAATAAAAATAAGATAAGAAATAGGTTAACTGACCCACTGATAAAGAATATCAATACTAACCTGATAAGCTCTGTTTATTTGACTAGCTGCCCAACTAGCATATTTCATGTTGTCCTTTTTCATTTTTGCACTTGCTTTTGGATTAGAAGCAATATGACTTGCTGACTGAAAGCAAAAATATCAAAATCAAAATTAAACTCTTTTTTAAAAAGAAGTCAAGATGATCAAACATAAAGATTAAGAAAGTATTTACAAGTGAAAATGTATCTTAAAATATAGCATAACCAAAAGTAATGGAATATGTATTTTACAGAATATCAAAAATTATTTAATTACATATCTACTACTATAGTTTTTTTTTAATAGTTTTTGGCCCGGGTTGAGTTTGAACCTGCCACCTCTGGCATATGGGGCCAGCGTCCTACTCCTTTGAGCCACAGATGCCACCCTACTATAGCTCTTAAAGGTAAAATCCCTTATCATTAAAGAGGCAAGCCATGGAGGAGGACTTTATAAATCAGAAGCACTTTTCCACCATAGACTATTGATGCTATTTTTTTTGTTACTGAATTGTATCAGCTTTCGAATGCTAGAATTATGGAATTACTGAATAGAAAAAAAAAACTCAAAAATAATTTACCCAAAGTTACTACATTAATAGGTAAAAAAAAAAAATTAAGTCTAATAGGAGTTATTTCATTTCACAGAAGTCAATAGAAGTCTTTGAAATAAAGGAGATCCTCCTTATATGAAGTCTATTTCTCTTTTCACTATACCAAGAATTTTCAAACTGTTTCATAGAATTGATTAGCCACCTCAATTTCATCTACAGTCACCTTTTTAAAAAATGTATATAAATAAGGGATTTTTTTTTTTTTTTTGAGATATAGTCCATTCTGTTGCCCAGGTTAGAGTGTCGTAGAATCATCTTAGCTCACAACCACCTCAAATTCCTGGGTTCAGGCCCTCACTCTCTGAGTAGCTGGGACTACAGGTGCCCACCACAATATTAGGCTAATTTTTCTATTTTCAGTAGAGATGGGCTTGCACTTACACAGGGCGGTCTCAAACTCAAGCGATCTTCCTGCCTCAGACTCCCAGAGAGCTGGGATTATAGGTATGAGCCACTGTGCCTGGCCTAAATGAGGGGTTCTTAAGTGGGAATCCATGTAAGAATATGTAACCCCCCTAAATCATATACTAACTTTTAAATGTTTTTAATTTGAGGAAAGATAAACTTTTGTCTTATTTTTTAAATAAGCTATACTCCAAATATATTTTATAGAGTTGTCTATATGATTCAAAAAAAGTTAAATGTTTCTTTTATACCTAACCTGTGCTAGGTCCTTTTACCTCTCCTCTCTCCTTATCTGCCAAAGAGAAATCTATATACCAAAATCTGATTTTTATACCACTATGGCTTTAAATGCTACTGTTTTGATAAAAATTTCAGTTAATGAAGCCATTAAGAGAAAAATTTTGGAGTCAACTCCCTGGGTTGGAATCAGGAGCTCTATGTCTAACTTCCAACAAAGTAATCAACTCTTTCTCTCTATATTTCAGTCTCAACATCTGTGAAATAATATTACAAGCACCTACTCAAATATGAGTGCCTACTCAAATGATTGATGTGAAGATTTACACAAAAACAGAGCTCAGACACACTGCCTGGCACATAAAGTGCTACACATAAATTATTATTATTAATAGTTTGTTGTTATATAGTTTTAAAAATTAGTATTTAATTTATTCTATCCCTAAGCCACTTCAATTGGCTCTGGTAGAATCCAGGAAAATTTTCTTAAAATTTCTTTGAGCCATTTTCTAACCATATTTGGCCATTCCTTTTGAAAAAGTATTTCATTTATGTTTCTTCCTATCTTCCACTTCTTTAATTTTTTTCAAAGAGTCCAAACAATGAGATATTTATGAAAAAGTCCATGACACTAAGATAAATCAAAATTTCAAAGAACTGACCTACTGAAGTTTATTTTCCCAGCCGTCTGATTGCAGAGAGGTGTTCATTTTATATGTATTTTAAAGGTCAGCAAATTTTTCCTGCATTTCACACAGTTCTTTTTCACTCCTCTAAGCTCTTTCTTTGGCATAAAGGAACAACAGATACTTCCACACTTTCTACAATTTTCAAACTGCACTTCTATACTATGAAAAATGTTTTAATGACATAGTAGAGATATTATTTCTAATATGTCTTTTATCAGTATAATTTAAAAAGATCTGATACAAGTATAATTCAGGAAAGAAATATAGTAAGGCTGGGCATAAACCCAAGAATAGCAAAACAATTAAATACATAATGTGGTTTTATATCTGTTACTGTTTAATTTTATAAGGGCAGATTTCAGCACTGACATAAGATTTTAACAATGAAATGTCAAACAGCTAGGATGTATTAACATTCAAAATCAAAACTGCCTTACAACGTTTATTGCTTATAATTAACTATAAGAAAAAAATCATATGCTCATCAAAAAAACACTAAAAACAAGAGGGGAGTGTTTGACGAGGATAGTTAAGTGGATTTTAAGTTACAGATTTTATAAAGTAATATTAAACATGCACCTCAACTCACCATGTAAAGCCCAAACAAAGCTCTCATATTTCTGTTGTTCAGTTTCAATGCCTGTGCAAAGTACTTTCTTGAAAGTTCGAGATTTTCAAGTCCACCTTGGGTATATTTAACCTGTTAAAATGGCAGAGTGCTGAAACCTGTTTATTTTACTACTTTGAAATATAGCATGGTTTCATCATACCACAGACATTAAGTAATCGAAACAGATATTCTGTAAACAAATATAAGATGTCTAAAGAATTCACCTTAAAGTTGTTAAAGCTAATCTAAAATTTAAAACATAACCTCCCCCAAAAGCTACTCAATTCTATGGAACACTAAGATCACTGAGTAGTTTTTAAAACAAAAATTCTGCCACAATAAAAAAAAGCCAGTATAATTTCTGTTTCAGCTGCCTTGTAAACCATTTACTTCACAATATTATATCTTCTACAACTAGCATAATAAATATAGACTTGGATACTGAATTCTTCTTTTACATCTGTACCAGCATTTCTTAATAATGAAGTCCTTCTAATATATCGCATTTAACTGTACTGCTATTCTTAATGGTAAGCAAATTAAATAACTACTTCCAACTTCTAAAAATATTGGCCTAAATATAAATTTTCTGGAATTTGGATTTTAAAATCAAAATTATTCCATAAATGTCTTAGAAGCCATTAAATGTTGACAAATGTGGCATAATTAACTTATAATTAGGAAAGTAAAAATACAAATACTTTCCCTGTTTTAAAAATTAGGAAAGTAAAAATACAAATACTCTCCCTGTTTTAGCTGTTAAAAATCAGTATTTCCATTGCAATATTAAAATTTAAAACTTTTATTGCCATGAACTGACACTCATCAATTCTTTTAAAGATTTATATACTTGCCCAACATGAAGGAAATATTTTATTCCATAATACGCAATAGAATCAAAACTAAAGTCACATACAATTGCTGTTTCCGAGAACACTTACTTCAGCATACTGCTGACAGTATAAGTGGTTGTGTGGATTAGTCATCATAAGCTCCTCTAAACAAAAGGCTGCCTTTGCATAGCTAAAAAATAGCAAGAGAAGACACTTATTGTAAAAGTCATAAATTTTATCTTATACCTTAAAATGACTCAAAAACAATGTTAGTGGTGGTTAACATTTTATTCCCCAAAACAATTTATGCAGCTTTGCTAATAAAATACCTGTCATCCTGAATTCATAAATAACAGTAACATTAACATTTTTAATGAAATGAACAGGCTTCATTTCTAAAACACCCTATGAACAATTAATAGATATTATATTTTAAAAACGGGATCATTGCTATGACATCTAAACATTATTACTAACATAGATTTTAAGACTTTGGATCAAGTTACATAAAAATAACTTCTAGAAACTCATTGATCACTTAGTAAAATATTCAAAAAGCTAAAATGCAAGGAAGAAATAAACAGTTTATTAAATATTCCCCACTCACAAAATAACTATATATATACATATATATGTATATATATATTCCCTACTCACTAAAAATTCTTCACAGGCATTTATTTATCAATATAGTCTATTTTTATATAAAGACTTCTCATAAAGTCTGTCAAATATCAAATTATAACGAAGTTATAAATATCCGACTGCATGAAAAATAGATCAAGTTGGTTTTGATATACATTCTACTATTAAATCATATGGTAGAAAAACAGAAATCTTAGGACAGTGCCTGTGGCTCAAAAGGGTAGGGCACCGACCCCATATGCCGGAAGTGGCGGGTTCAAACCCAACCCCTGCCAAACAAAAAAGAAAAGAAAAATAGAAATCTTACTGAAAATGTAAGAAGGGAACCGCCAGAAAAGGATATGGAAAAGCAGCTTTAAACCATGTGACTATAGTTCACATTAATATATTTTAAATGTTTAAATATCTTCGTATTTACAGGGGATCCCAAAGAACACAGGTGTTCCAAGATTTATAGTGAGCAAGCAATGACACTACCCGCAGAAAAAGGCTACTTTAATTTGGCATTTGTCACCAATATACCAAGGTATCTACCTTTACACTAATGCTTGCTATATTTACCTGTTAAAACATACATATTCCAGGTTTATTCATATACTGACTAATAATAGGTAACTTATTATTAAGTGCTTATTATGTGTCATGCATTGCTCTAAGTGTGTTGTAAGTATTTACTAAATTAATCCTACCAAAACCCTAGGTAGAAATAAATTATCATCAGCATTCTACAGGTGAGACCACTGAGACAAAGAGATATAAACTGAATCTATAAATGGAGCCCTAGACTACGGGGAAAGGGGAAGGGGGAAGGGAAGGGGGAGGATAGGTGAAGAGAGTGATATTGTGGGGATCACGCCTATAATTTATCCTATTAGGGTACACGTGAATTTGTCTAAAGGTTGAATATAAATGTCTTAACACAACAATTATGAGAAAGACATGATGGCTATGTTAGCCAGTTGGATGAGAGTTTTCCAAACTGCATATGGAAGCAACACACTGTATCCTATGATAGAATTAAT
>CAUYQV010043883.1:0-26716 GCA_963574575.1 Galagoides demidoff | reverse complement strand
GCAGGGCAGGGCCTGACAACAAGGCAAACTTTGATAAGCAGTTCTCGATAATCACTTCTCAGCAATTATTTATTACAGTTTAACATTATAAAATTAACAAAAATAATATAAAACTCATATTCTGGCAAAATAGCCATATGGTGGCCGAAAACCATATATTCCCTTCTTGTTCTCCAGCCGGTTCGTGCATTCTTTCAAAAAATCAGGACTTTTTTAAAACGCCACAGGACGCGGGACAAATTGTTGAAAAGTGGGACTGTCTGCCAAAACCGGGACGTCTAGTCACCCTAGACATGTGGCAGGCACAGAGTAAGACTGATTTGACTTCAGGGTCTGTTTTAAAGCTTTGGATTACCTGGTAGGTCAAGAGAGGGAATGATCCTACCTATTTGGTTATGGAAGCTGGGCCAGGTGCCAGGACACTTTATTTCAGGGAAAAGGTTTTGTAGATTAGAATGAATAAATTTAGTTAAAAAGTCAACCCCAACCCCTAAAAAAACCAAATACCCCAAATGGCAAAACTGTACAGCTCCAGGGTGAAATCTGCTAGAAAGCGTCCACTCTGAGGGCACACAAGTGAGGGGGGGAGGGGCCACAGCCCAGAGCTGGGAACCTGCCCCCCTTTTTTTAAATTTCAGGCTCCTTTATTCCATGAATATTTACAGAACATCAACTATAGGCAAAACATTGACATAATCACCCTTTTACACATCCGGTTTGCCATGCTCACTCTTATCCCCTGGCTCGCCTGGAGTTCCTGCCCACAGGAACAGTCAAAGGGTAAGTGCCACAGACCTCCTCCTTTACTTCCCCAGCTGCTCCTCAGCTACCACTCATAGTTTCCTTCATTGTCATGTAAAGTGTATACCAGGCTGCCACTTCATTCTGAGCAGCCAGAATCTTCTTAACAAAGAATGGATGATGAATTCAGGCTGGAGGGACTCTGCCTGCCCTGTGTCAAAGCATCAACTCAATGTAGGACATCAAAAAAAAAAAAAAAATAACCCCAGCTCTGTCCCTGGAAGGTGGCCTCACGAGCTCTGCCTCATCCATCTGAGGGGGTCACATGGTGGGGTAAATTTCTGAGACAGTCAGACTCTGCTGAGAAACCCCCACATCTCATGTGACATGCTAAGTCTTAGGGCTAAAAAGTTAACAGATTCTCACTTATATATGTCACAGATCCAGAGAAGCTTATTGTTTATAGGTTTTTCTGCATCTTCTGGAGGCTTTAAGGGCGTCAGTTTTGGTTCCCCTGAACTGGGTAGGAATACCCATCAACTCTTGAAATGAAGCCACATGAAAGCAACGTTTATTTTAAAACCAGTTTGGAGACCAGGTCAAGTCTTCATTTCGTCACTTCTTTCCACCAAAGACATCTCTGCCCTGTGATATCCCAGGAAGTGAGCCTTGAGCTTTGAGAGCAGGGACTGCCTAATACTTGGCCCAGCAGATGCCAGCCTTGCCAAGTTCTAGGTGGTCTGGTCTGAGGGATGTCCTTCCCTGTTTGACAGCCACTCTTGTATCCACTTAGCTTATGAAGCCAGTCATGACATAGTGTCAGCAAAGGTGAACACGCAGGGATGTTGACAGGAAGCACGTTCCTGGGACTTCTACCGCCAAGACAGGCTGGAGCTCTGAAGAGCACAGGAGGAGCACAAATCCCAGAGGCATGTGTGGGATTTGGAGACAATAGACAAGAGTGTCCTCTGTAATCATTTTCCTGGCAACTGGCCCAGATGCTCCCGATCTTTAGGGAGAAGGTAATGACTGGGCCTTGGCTTCCCCTTTTGTGAAATTAAGTGTTGGATGAGAAGGCTCTTGGCTCCAGCAGGCTCTGTAAGTCAGTTTCCCTATATCTTATCTCTCTCCTAAGTGGGGGTGGGGATGGGGGGGCAGCACTCCACACAGGGCCTGCTGGAGGTTCGTGACACAGCCATCCAGTGGCTTGAGGAAGGGTGTGACTGTAAGTGTCTACCTGGGAGTATGTCAGAGCAAACCAGGTTGCATGGTTTAAAGTATATTCTGAACTGTTTTAAGGAAGTTCATCCTTATATATACTTGTATGTATGTATGTGTAAAAGTCTCATCCCTTAGAATGTGAATCTTTTAGAATTTCTGTAAATTTAAACAGGAAAAATATTTAATAAATAAACCAAAACACATAATTTATACTTAAAATGTTCAGTGACATGGGGAGGGAATGAAAATATAAACAGAAAAAGCCAGGTGAGGCCTAGGGCTTAAGTCTGATAGGACAAGAGACATCATTCAAATGGTGACACCCGCTACTGCCTAAGAGTGTGCTGTAGCAAGAGCTGCAGGAGGCAGCCCGGAACCCGCGAGGGACGGACGGACTGCAGGAGGCAGCCCGGAGCCCGCGAGGGACAGACGGACTGCAGGAGGCAGCCTGGAGCCCGCGAGGGACAGACGGACTTCAGGAGGCAGCCTGGAGCCCGCGAGGGATGGGCAGACATGGCACTGGGGGCTGAGCCGAGAGCGGTGCTCACAGGCTGAGGGCCATACCTGTCTGCTGTCATTCTCTCGGCAGCCCTGGAGCTTTATGAGGGCGCCGGGCGCGCGGTCCACCACCGTGAGACACAGGTCTATGTGCTTCACCGCCTTCTCCTTCGTCAGCGCCCACTCCTGTAACACAAAACCCCAGTCAGAGGCATGCCCTGCACGGGGCTGCGAAAGCAGAGAAGGGACATCAACAAGGGTCCCCCCAAAAGGACATGTCACAGTGGACAGTGGTCCAGAACCCCTGACCCAACTCAGACCCAGCACGCGACGCCACTGCTGACAGCACTTCTGCAGATGGGGACCCTCAGGGTCGGCCCTAAGTTGGCCAGAAGTACTTTGAGAGCCTCAGTAACTAAGATTAACTATTTTAGGCTCGGCGCCTATGGCTCAATCGGCTAAGGCGCCAGCCACGTACACCTAAGGTGGCAGGTTCAAATCCCCAGCCCGGGCCCGCCAAACAACAATGATGGCTGCAACCAAAAAATGGCCGGGCGTTGTGGCGGGCGCCTGTGGTCCCAGCTCCTTGGGAGGCGGAGGCAGGAGACTTGCTTGAGCCCAGGAGTTGGAGGTTGCTATGAGCTGTGATGCCATGGTACTCTACCCAGGGGGATAGCTTGAGGCTCTGTCTCCAAAAAAAAAAAGATTAAATATTTTAGCCCCCAAAGCAAGCTAGAACACTGTGTCCGTTTTTCTGTAATTCAGTGTGATCTGTGAAAACCTTTGGACAGTCAGGGGCAACTAGTCCACCCACATTATCTCAGAATGGCTTGGCCCCCATGCAGGCCTGGTTTGGAAATAGCGCTTACGACTGTAGATTATAATGTGTGAAAACTATATGACACACTTAATTTGCCAATTTAAACAAAATATATAGTGCTTACCTATAACTGAGTGCAGAGTTGATTTATGGACGTGCAGGAAGCTCTCTGAACATTGGAGCAATGAGTCTGTGTATTTCTGCACACACACTCCAGCTAAATTTCACTGGGTGTTATGTGACAAGCACTATTTGAGCTGTTCATACAACAGCCCCATGGGGGACCGCTGTTATTGTTCTCATTTTATAGATGAGAAAACGGAGCCAGAGAGTGTTTCAATAACTTAAAAAATATATAAACATACACACAGACACACAAGTTCAGGCTGAAACCAGGTTGAGAGGACAACCATTCTAAAGACTAAGACCATCAGAAAGGACAGGAAGCCCCAAGAGCAGGGGATGCAGCCACAGGCAGCAGAGGAGGATAGAACCTACCCTGGGCCAGGCCACACAGAGATAGGAGGTGAGGCTTTTCACCATCATCCTCCAGCTTGAGCCAATCAGGGAGGAACACTTGTGTGAGTTCTTAGTATCCAGAAGCAGCCAAGTCTCTACCAACTCAGAGCCCCACAGGGGTGCTCCACCCACAGCTGTTCCCCTTTCTGCTCTAAGCTCAGGCAAGCCACTGCACCCTCTGCCCATCTACTGCACACCTGCACGACTCAGGTGCCTCCCAGTGCTGGGCTCACTTTCTAGTGGGGGAAAATGAATGGCACATAAATAAACATGTTCAGTAGCTTCAGGCACCATGAAGTGCTATGAAGACACTGTTTTTATTTTTATTTTTGGTGACAGAGTCCCACTATGTCATCCTCCATAGAGTACCATGAAGTCACAGCTCACAGCAACCTGAAACTCTTGGGCTTAAGCGATTCTCTTGCCTCAGCCTTCCAAGTAGCTGGGACCACACGCGCCTACCACGATGCCCGAGTATTTTTGTTGCAGTTATCATTGTTATTTACCTGGCAGGCTGGGTTCAAATCCTTCAACTTTGGTGTATGTGGCTGGCACCGTAATCCTGTGTTGTGGGTGCTCAGCTGAAGACATTGTTTTACATTTTTCTGTTCTCGGAGGACAACAGTAAGGAAAGGGATAAATAATCTTTAAAAGACCCTCACTCTCCAGTGCTTATCACATTAGAATAAATGGTCTATTATTACAGAAACACTGGAACCTATAGACCCCGGTGTTACAATCTTGTGCAGTCACAGGTAGGATGCACGGTCTCTGGCTCTTGCAGGGCTCAGGGAGAGGACACAGAGGCACAGACAGCTGGTGTTAGGCTCAGTGAGGACTCCTCGGCCCCTAGTGTGTGTGTGGTGGGACTTGGGCACATCTCCTCACCTCCCTGAGCTGCTTTTTTCTCACCTTTTAATTAGTGCTTGTCAAATTTTACTCTGTAAAGAATTCCATGAAACCTATTCCAGTTCTAGGCAAATAAATTTGGGAAAAACTGAACTGTTGCCAAGTTTGTCTCCTAAAAATTCATAAGCCACCTATTTAATGCCTATGACAAGTTCTAGAATAGAAGCCTGCATGGCCTGTGCACCGGGCACCAGGGACAGGCCCCTGCACAAGCCCTTCCCTCACGGGCCCTACCAGTCCAGGCCCCACACTCCATGCTGCTGTCCCTGCACAAAGCTGGTTAAAAACATAGGCTCTCCAAAGGCACTACTCAGTGTCACCCAGACTTTAGGATAGTGTGACATGATAAACTACATGTCGTTCTCTGCCCTGGTTTCAGGCATGATTACAAGGCTTGTAAAACAGCTGTTATTTCTTGAGCCACAGGGTAGGAGCATCTTTTGCTCTAGTGTTGGATCTCAGCCCCAAGGACAGAGTGCTGCTAGCCCCTTGGTATTTCCTGGGTGACAGGACAACCTTTTATTCTACAACTCTTGGTGGGCTCATGGATTGGGGCTGGTCACCAGAAGGGCCAAGCCACAATTAGAAGCTTGGAAACTGCCAGTCTCCTCCGCAGGTTGTCCTGTGGGAAGGGGAGAAAGGGTGGAGCTTGAGTTTATGATTGATCAACACTGCATGATAAAACCTCCATAGAATCGCTGAAGCTGGAATGTGAAAAGCGGAGAGGTCACTGAACACGTAGTGTGGGGGGGGGGCCCACCTGAGCATGGTAGTCCCTCCACACCCCTCCACATAGACTTTGCAATATGTGTCTCTTCCACCCAGTGCTCCTGAGGTCATCCTTTTCAGGTAACCTGTTAAGTAAACTGTTCTCCAGAGTTCCATTAGCTGAGCTTACAAATGGCTGAATCCACCAGAGGGCAGTGGGAACCCAGATTTAAAGTTGGTTGGTCAGAAGCACAGGTAACAACCTGGACCTAGGATTGGGGTCTGAAATGGGAGTATCGTGTGAGACTGAGCACTCAGCCTGTTGGGATCTGGGCTAACTCTGGGCAGACAGTGTTAGGGCTGAATTGGATGTTGGGGGGACACCCAGGTAGTGCCTGCAGAGAACTGAAGAGCTGCTTGGTGTGGTAGGGAAACCCACACATCTGGTGTCCAAGTGCAAAGTTCTGTCCGGGTATAAAATAGGAAAAAGTTTGTTTTCTCCTGTTCATTTGGTCAGAAAAGTACTGGAAGGAGACAGAAGAAGCCATATATATGTGGCATCAGGATGAAGAAGTTTAGGAAAAGCTATGTCCTTACCACTTTGATCCCATTTACACTGCCAGTGCCAATGACCCTAGGACACACACAAACGCCCACTGAAGAGGGCAGTGTGGCTGGGCACAGTGGTTTGATTCACATACCTGTAATCCCAGCATTTCAGGAGGCTGAGGTGGGAAGAATGGTTGAGACTAGGAGTTTGAGACCAGACTGGGCAATATAGCAAGACCCCATCTCTATCAAAAAAAAAAAAAAGGTGGAAGAAGAAGAAAACCAGTGGCACATACCTATAGTCCCAGCTATTAGGGAGGCTGAGGCAGGATCACTGGAACCCAGGAGTCCAAGGCTGCAGTGAGCAACCTGATGTAGGTTCCTGAGACCAGGTTTCCTCCCAGAAAACCTGGCTTAATTCAGGTCAGAGAGCACCAGGTCTCTAAAGTATTCCCAAGTGATCCCAAATGAGCCCTCCAGCCTAGGTGACAGAGTGAGACCCTGTCTCTAAGAAAAAAGACAGCAGCCCCAGATGGGACACTGTTGCTGTGAGAAGGTTCTAGACAGCCCTTGGCAGCAGGTGGTGGGACGTGGTGGGAGTTTCTTTGACGCCTGGTTGCAAACCACATCTGATGCTTCCACAACCTTTTCGCTACTGTGTCCCTTACTATTTCAGAGCAGACTTTACACAGAACTCCAGAAAAACTAATTCAGCTATGTGAACAGAGCTGGCTACTGCTTTGTTCTTCTGTTGCATTTCAATCATCTGAATTGGTGAAGTAAAGTTCATAAATATTTAAGAATGCTTTTCTGAGCTGCCACTCTTAAAAAGAAAGGCCATTCATTTCCCCATTTCCTGCGTGTCTGCTGAGGCTCAGCTGGAAACCAGACAACAAATCTCACTGTTCCAAAGCACCGTGCCCTATTTTCAGGTAGGAAACATCATTTTCCCTCTCACTTCTCATCCATGTGGCACACTACCCAAAAAGCATCACTCTCTATCGGTCCAGAGAGGACTCACTCATGGTGGGCTCACGACTGGGATGCCAGACCATGGCAGACATGCTCCTCGGTCCCTGTCACCCCCAGGACTGGGCGCTCTGCTATGCTGGCTCCTGGCCACACACAGCTATTTAAATTTCAATTCATTAAAATTAAGTGAAATTAAAAATTTAATTCATACTAGCCGTATCTCAAGTGCTCAGTAACCACATGTGCGGCGCCCATCCAGAACATTCCACCATAGCCAGGGTTCCACGGGACATAAGGCTGGTCTCTGGAGCAGTGTTCCCAGGTACGGGGTGCAGGACCCGTGTCACTGTGTCACCATGCTGCCTCTCTCATTAGAACCCCTCTCAGACCCTCATGTGGATCAAACTGGATCACTTATGAGCACTTCAGAGGCCTGTGCCCTCTGACCAGAGTTAGGCCAGACTCTCTGGGCAGAGGACTTGTCCTGTAGGGGGCGACTCCAGAGTAGGGTTCTCAGAGGTGGAATGAGTTTGGGAAAGGGGTGACTGCATGGGGAGGTCCAGCAGTATTCACTGGAAAGGATGGAAAAGCCTCAAATGACAGTAGGGAGGGCCACACCAGCACAAGAGGGAAAAACAACTGATCCTGTCTGTTTCCCAAGACAGCCCTGAGTTCTACCTTGGAGCTGATGTCAAACCAAGGTCAGGGCTGCGGCTGCTCCTCACATGGTCCCCCTGCTTAGCACCCCACCACTGGGCAGGACCTGGGAGCCAAGGCCGCAGCCGTGCATCAGGAAAGCAGGACATAGGCTGCCTCCTGGGGAGGCTGAGGGGCAAAGTCTCCATCTCCCACTGACAAACCACCATCCCAGGACCCAGCCTTTCTATCTTGTGTTACTGGTTAACACAGTAAATTGAGGTGAGAAAGTCAGTGGGGCTGAGTAGATCACAGAGCCCAAAGAAGACAAGCTGGTGTGAGGCTGACCGGATGCACCACTGTCTGCACTCCACAGCAGCAGACCCAGCACTTCCCAACAGAGATGCTGGAGCCCTGGGAAGCAGCCCTCTCCTGTATAGAGCCGTCAGAACACTCTCACCATGGCAGAGGAGCCCCCAGCAATAAAACACAGAGGTGAGCCATGCAGAGGGGGTGGTAAGAGAAGCCTGAAGCCCCGACAGCACAGAATCTGTCACCACCCCTCCACCCTGTGATCCTTATGCTAAAGACAGCAGGTTTCACTTGCCCTGCACGAATTATCCTAACTTTTGCATTCGGTGTGATCCCCACTGAAGCTGCACTGCCAAGCCTCGAAGAATCTCCTTTCTTAGATTAACCCTTCTCTTCCTGAGAAGTAGATCTCATTTCCCTCTTCCTCACCAACTTTCACTTTTCTAAGGCATTTCAATGGATTTTCATCATAGTGACAGGTGGAAAGATATGAGAAATACTCCCCATGCTCACTGCCTTTCCCACCTCAACACTGAAGCTCCAGGCATGCATGAGACACTTGTGAGGAGTGTGGTCAGAGTGAGCCAGCTTCCGCTACTCACACCTGCACCCGAGTAAGAGTGGTAACCCCTGCCAGGCCCGCATCACCAATTACGTGAGATGGGGGTATCACCCAGGTCTCCTGGGTTCTTTTCTCTTTTTTTTGAGATAGAGTCTCACTATGTCGCCCTTGGTAGAGTGCCATGGTGTCACAGCTCACAGCAACCTCAAACTCTCAGGCTCAAGTGATTCTCTTGCTTCAGCCTCCCAAGTAGCTGGGACTACAGACGCCTGCCACAATGCCCGGCTATTTTCCTGGCTATTTTTGTTGCAGTTGTCATTGTTGTTTAATTGGCCCAGGCTGGATTCAAACCTGCCAGTCTCGGTGAATGTGGCTGTGCCGTAACCACTGTGCTACACAGGTGCTGAGCCAGGCCTTCCAGTTTCCAAGCAGTAAGTGAGAACCACATTTCACAGCAGGGCATGCGACTAAGGAGCTGTCAGGGACACAGAGGCATTTGTCGTGGGTACAGCACCTTTCCCTGCTGCCTCTGCCCACCCAACAAATACTAACAGCTTTGTCCCTTTCGGCTGTGTCTTCCTCACTCTGCCCATGCCGCCTCCACCCCACTACTTCTTCCCTTTTTATGGATTCTGACTTCTAAGGCACGTCTGACGCTCATGGGGCCTGGAACAAGAACACAGAGAGAAGCCACCTGCCACCTGGATAAATACTTCAAACCAGTAAACTGGCTGGCATGTGTGCTCCCCACAGCCGTGGACTGTTCCCTGGGGGGCATCCTCAAGACCCACAGGCTAAAACAGAGGGGAGACGGGGCATGACACAAACATGCTAGGGCCGGGGGACGCTGAAGGCCCGGACACCTGCCCCACACTGACTGGCACTGGCTCAGCCTTGTCCTGAGGCAGGCAGCTGCCCCTCTCATGTCTAATTTAGGATGTCCACGCCATTTGGGCAACCAGGGCAAGCACATCAGCAAGAAAGGAGCCAAAGGACCTGGGGATTGTGGTCAGTCTGGATACTCACTGGGAGGAAATGGACCAGCCACTTTACCTAAAAGCACATACTGCTTTCAAAAGTATGTCTAATTAAAGGATCAATAAATTTAAGGTCCATACGCTTAAATGGCCTGTTTTTGTTCTTAAATGCAGGGCCTCTTGGTGCCAGGCAAGCTTTCCAGAAGGGGGAAAAGGGTTCACAGAGTGCCCAGGCGTCTCCGTGCATAAAGGTCACGCTCTGCCCACTCCCCACTGTCATCTCATGGTCAAACTGCTCTGGAACTCACAGGTCACACTTGGCCCATCCAGCCTTCACTGACTCCTTTCCTGTGATGGGAGATGGTTGGTTTTCGTGGCTCAGGAAAAGGTAGAAACACACTGAAGCAATTAATTCTTATTTTATATCTTAAGCTATAATTACCTAACAGGGGACACCAATAACCAGCAGCTGCCCAAGTACCTGGTGAAGCGTCTACTGCTGGGAACATCAGGCAGGTGTCACGTCATAGTCAGGGGCCAGATGCAGGTGCAAACACAGAATGAGTGCCTCGGGGGGGTGGGGGACAGGTGTGCACATGTTGGGGGGACAGAGCTGGCAAGAAGACTAAGGCCACCAGCCCTGCAACCGTCAACTCGACCAGTAGGCCCTTTGCAGCTGAGCTTGGCCTGAAGCTGGGAGAGGCTCCACAGTCAGTCTAGTTCTGTGATGTCCCCTCTGCCGAGAGGCTTCTTCACAGACAGCTCCCACCACAGAAGGAAGGAGGCAACTGGGTGTCTAACCTCCACCCTCGTCCCACACCCCTGCACATACCTGGTTTCCCCCAGCATTGTGACATTCATAAACTCCAACAACACCATCAGTGAAATGTCCCAAAGTGTCGAGGCAGTTGGTTCCCTGCTGCAAGGCCCCAAAAGCTATATCCTGATGGTCTGGAACCCTGAAAAGCAACATCAGAATCACCTGCTTGGTGCCACATGGGCACCAGACACCGTCCACCTACCCTGGTGCTCAGTGACTTTGGCACAGGCTGCAGGAGCAAAAGAAAGGCCTGGTTATAGGCACTGCTGTGCCCTTTGTACCATGGCATTCCTCCTGGTCTCTGGATTTCTACCTAACACTTGAAATCTTAAACTGGTGCGCCTGTATCACAAACGGACAATTTTCTCTGGGAAAAAAAAAAGTTTCTGACACCCTTCAGTGTTAGTCTTACTGGGAGTCACTTAAAAATTAGTCAACATGGTCATATCCTATTGCGTCAGACTTTCCTATATACTCAAACCTGACTGTCAGCCAATAAAGGGGGAAAATGAGTAGATGTGGCAGAGGCCTTGAGACAAACAAGGCAATAAGGCTCATGCTTCAGATCAGCCCTAATCCGCAGCCCCACCTCTGCTAGGTGCTGGCTGTGTAATCTTTTCAGGCAAGACTCACTTTCTCTGAACCTCAATTTGCTCTTTTGTGCAATGCCTACTAAAAGCAGGTCTGGTACAAACACTGCATAAAACATTTCAGGTAAAGCACTCGGTTCAGTTGCTTCTCGGCTCTTTGGCTAGGGTCAAGTACAGCATTTAGCTTAGTGCCTGGGCCATACCAAGCACTAAGGAAATGGAAGAGATTAAAGACACAATAAAAATATGAAGCTAGTACCTGCCCTGCCCTGCACAGACAAGCAGGTTCACCAGCCAGTACAGTGCCAGATGCCTTGGATGTGGCTTATGTGGGTGCAGGGCCCAGCATCACCCCAACTCCTGGGCAAGCTCAGGGAGAAACTGTACGTCTGATGTCTCTCTGTCTGGCACTCTGACCCACCAAGTCACAGGGAAAAGCAAAGTGAGGACCTGCAGGGGCTAAAATCCACAGTGGAGAAGCCCCTCTTGGCAGGGGGAGAGATGATGGCCAGGGTCTCCCGCTGGTGCCACGAGTGATCGTCGCTCCTCGTAACCCCCACTGAAAGTTGTCCCACAGAGGGAATCAGAGGCGGAGGAGGCTGCATTCTCCCCTCCCTCTTCCCCGGGGCCCCAGCCTCCTGGTGTCTCACATATTTTTTTTAAAGCAGAGTCCTAAGAGTTAAATCAGTGAACAGCAGGGAGGCAGTGAGCCCCATTCCCCAGCTCTCTGACAGATCTCCAGGACAGGGACTCTGGGAGGCGTCAGCAGAAAGACAAGGGTGGCCACTCCTGCGTTCACAGCCACTGTGCTGGGGACAGGTGAGTCACTGTGCAAAATGCTCTGGGAATATTTAGAACTAGAAATGTGCCATGTTAAGGCACGACCTGCCTGATAGTCCCTTTCAGAAGATGAAGTTCTGATGGTTCTGGAAACCCAGCAGCTCCACAGGTCCTCAGAGGAGGTTACAGCAGGTTCCTCGGGACAGAGAGCTCACATCAGCTCAGAGTGAGAGGCCAGGTTTAGAAATATGGCTCAGGAGAGATTTCTGCCATCACTCATCCTCTCCAAGGGAAGAAGGGCTTTGGCATTATTCTCATTTCACATGGGATTATAACAGCCCAGAAGGGGGAAAGCCGCGGTCAGGTCCCCATCCTCCCAGCCTCCACTGGGAGCTATTAAGTGCCTACCCATGGGAGGGACAGCAATGCCCTGTGAGTTGAAGCCAATGAGAAGTGACAAGACTGATACACTCCCTTGTCTCTGCCCTAACTAGCCCCCACCCCCTTCTGCCTCCCAGCACTGACCCATGAGGGCAGGAAGAGTGACAAGGTTGAGCATGCCAGGGCAGAGGTGCCCAGGTGGCAGGACCTAGGGAGGCAGCACAGGGCACTTACTCTTGGAGGCTGGGGACTGTTCTTCCAGCCACGCCATCCCACCAGTGAAGGGTGGTAAGGAAGAGCAGGCTAACACGAGGTGATGCCTTGAATTGCTTCCAAGGCCATGAAAAATGGGAGGATAACTTGGCAGGAAAAGGTACTTGGGGAGCACCTTCTCGGGGCACTTGGGGGCCACAGTGGAGGAGACACGAGCTTACTGGGAGACCTGGCTCCTGGCTTCACAACCCCCTGCAGTTCATCTGCCACATCCCCTCTTGAGGTCTCTAGTGCCTCCCTGACCTCATTTGCTTCTCAGCCTGTATGTGGAGAAGCCTCAGTCCCTGGTGACTTACCTTAATTCTGGATAGACATTTTCAAGGTACCATTTGAAAGGCTTGCAGTTAAGTTTCTTCCTAAGCTCCAGTCTGCTCTGAATACTGGAGAAGACAGAAATAAGATTCTTTTATACATTTTAAGATCAGACAGGTTCTCTACATCAAACAAAAAATTTGTCAGTAAGAACAGGGTTGGGGAAAGTGTACAGCATGGACTGTCCACATGCCTGGGCCCATGAGCCCAGGAGGCTCTGTCAACATGGGCAACTGTCTTAACCCCGTCCCACACTCCTCACCAAAGGATCCCGGTGAGCATGAGAAGGCAGGGCTGACACTTACTTTCCATAGGGGACGTTTCTGGCGGAAGGCACTGCTGCGTAATAGAAATTTTTATATTCGTCCATCCAGACCTCTGCTGCCCGGCGGGTGTTGCTAGAAACAAAACAAACCTTGAGGTGTAATTTGCCTTCTGTCAGCATCACTCTGTTTGCACGTGTCTGCTGGTAGAGTGAATGAGGGCAGTCCCTGTGAGGGGGTGCCAGCTCCCACTGGGGCATGTGTTGCAGGGCAGGGAGCAGGCTGCTCCCCTCAGCATCCTGGGGGGATCCTGCACTGTGGGTGCTCAGTGGATTCTCACTGACCAACAGAATTGTCATATGCCCATTCACACGGATGGACAAAGGGGCAAGAGTCAAAGTTAAAACCGCAGCACAAGCAGGCACTTTAAAGAAGGGACTGGGGCTATTTCATAAAGCAGGTCAAAATTACATATCCAGAGGGCTGTGGCCGGAGAGCACAGCAAGGACACACTGGATCCCTACAGCCTGTGACATCCTGGCTATAACACTAGCACACAGTGGTGGGGAGAAGTTCAGTGAGGCAAGAGTAACTGCTAGAACTGCTTTCTTTTCTGCAGACCGGAGCCAACACAGAATTATGTTTGAACAGGAATAGAATGTGAAGGGGTGGTAGTTCCATGTCCAGTCTGGACCCCTACTGTGCTGTGCTCCAGCACACAGGATGGGCTTTGCTGGAAGAGCAGAAAAGCTCCTTCCTGTATCTCACAGTGATGGGGAGAAAGCCACGATTCCCAGTAAAGCCTCCGGGACAAGCTGCTCTCAGATGTATGGCCTACAGTAAAGGCTACTGCATGCACAGGCATCAGCAGGGTGTCCTGCCAATAGTTCCTGCTCCAGTGGCCAGGAAGCAGTGTCAGTGCAGTGGACCTCCTGCCTCTCCGCTCCTGGCCATGGCACAGGCAGTCTGACACTCAGGCACAGCTGGCCTTTGTGAGCCTGGAGCTCAGGCACCCTGTTCTTCCAAAGTAAACATGGCAGGGAGGCAAGGCTCGCTTTTAAAAGTCAGTCTTTCTCTCCACCATAAAGGTCCCTTTGAAATGGCAAGTTTTTCAAATTATTAAAATAATTCCTGTTTGGGGCCTGTATCCTCCACATAAAATTATATACATACCTTTTGTTTTAATGAAGTAAATTATGTTGCATTATGTATAATACCACTCAAGAGACAGACAAGACAAAATGAAGATGCCCTGCCTGAGCAACTGCCTCTACTTTTAGAAATTTACCCCAAGGAAATAATTAATTAGGAATTTTAAAAAATGTGAAAATATGCTCACTCCAATGTTGTTTACAATGACAAAAAAAAAAAAAAAGAAACTATGTGACAAAATATAGGGAAAGGATCAAATAAATGGAATATTCCATGACCACCAAAAACACAGGTGTCCATCCTCTGTGTTGACATGAATGAGGACCTGGACTTTGGTGACAATAAAAGAGATCACACAACAGCACAACAGATGCCTCTTACAGAGGCAGGTGAGCAAGTGAGCAAGCGAGAGAGAGAGATACCGTGTTTCCCCCAAAATAAGCCCTACCCCGATAATAAGACCTAGTGATGGGCGTGTCTATCTGCATAGATACGCTGCATAGCCACACCATGCATTTCAGGCACGGAGCGATAAGGAAGACTGGAATACCTTTTATCTGCCACAGCTCCTTTCTTAGAGCAATTCGCACTTGTGCAGGTGTGCTGGTGGTAACTGTGGTCACAGGCATCCTATTGTGCACGTGCGAATGGCTATGGGAAGGAATTCACGCATCACTAGCGCCAGCCCCACCAACAAGGTTGGCTCCCTCTGTCAGGTCCCAGAAGAAGACGACTTAACTGTATTTAAATAAATACAGTTCAAACTGTATTTGAACTGTATTTGAATTGTAGATTGTTGTATTATTCTTAATAAAAATAAGACATCCCCTGAAAATAAGCCCTAGTGTGTCTTCTTGAGAAAAAATAATATAAGACAGTGTCTTATTTTCAGGGCAACACAGTAGATACTGACAGGGAGACTGATTCACCAACAGCAGAGTGCTGAGACACAGTCTGGTCTGGTGATGAGACTGAAGACTTTTTACATTCTCTCTGTTATCAAAAGATATATATGTATGTATATGTACACACATAGAGAGAGATAGGAGTAATTAAGTACTGAGGGTTACTGGATCATAAGTGTTATTTCTCAGGAGAGCCACTAAATATCCTAGTGGAATTTTGGGGTCTTGCTGAGGACTATGCCTTAACTACCTAGAGGTGTGACTTCAGCCCTTTGGCAACTGGAATTACCCATGAGGACAATGAAAGATTCTGATTCAAGGATGTCCCAGGTCCCTTTCAACCCTAATGGCCTTTGATTCCAAGCACACGTGTTTTAAAATCACTTAAACCCTTAGGTGTTTAAGTACTTTCATAATTCCTAAATGCAAAGCGATCCTTTTTTGTCTTATGAATAAAAAATCTAGAATGACTGTAGTGTGCTAGTCAGCACTAGCTCCTTTCATTCACATATTGGCTGGTTCATGTGGATATTTATTTGGTACCTACTGTACCAGCAGTCATCCAGGTACTAAGATACAGTGGTGCCTTTACTGAGGCCTCCCTTGCTTTTCCAAGTATTTAGATGGTACTTAGACACTTAATGTCACATTTTACTGGTTCAGAATCCCTAATACAAAAATATGAAATGCTCTGAAATCCAAAATATATATTTTTTATTAAATCATAGCTGTGTACATTAATGCAGTCATGGGGTACAGTGTGCTGGTTCCATACACAATCTGAAATATTTTCATCAAACTGGTCAACATAGCCTTCATGTCATTTTCTTAATTATTGTGTTAAGACATTTATATTCTACATTTAGGAAGATTCACATGATCCATTGTAAGATGAATCATAGGCGTGGTCCCACCAATCATCCTCCCTCCATCCATCCTCTGCCCTCCCCCCCTTCCCCATATTCTTGGGCTATAATTGGAAAGCTATAAAAGCTATATGAAAGCTATAAATTAGTTTCATAGTAGGACTGAGTACATTGGCTACTTTTTCTTCCACTCTTGAGATACTTTGCTAAGAAGAATACTTTCCAGCTCCATCCATGTAAACATGAAGGAGGCAAAGTCTCCATCTTTCTTTAAGGCTGCATAATATTCCATGGTGTACATATACCACAATTTATTGATCCTTCATGGGTCGATGGGCACTTGGGCTTCTTCCATAACCTAGCAATTATGAATTGGGCTACAATAAACATTCTGATACAAATATCTTTGTTGTAGTGTGATTTTTGGTCTTCTGGATAAATACCTAGTAGAGGAATGGTAAGATCAAATGGCAGGTCTATTTTTAGATCTCTAAGTGTTCTCCAGATGTCTTTCCAAAAGGAATGTATTAGTTTGCATTCCCACCAGAGGTAAAGAAGTGTTCCCTTTTCTCCATATCCACGCCAGCATCTCTGGTTTTGGGATTTTGTGATGTGGGCTAATCTTACTGGAGTTAGATGATATCTCAAAGTGGTTTTGATTTGCATTCTCTGATGATTAAGGATGATGAGCATTTTTTCATATGTCCGTAGGCCATGCTCCTGCCTTCTTCAGAGAAGTTTCTCTTCAAGTCCCTTACCGACCCTGAAATGGGATCACTTGTTCTTTTCTTGCTAATACGTTTGAGTTCTCTGTGGATTCTGGTTATTAAACCTTTGTCAGGGACATAATCTCCGAATATCTTCCCCCATTCTGAGGGCTGTCTGCTTGCTTTACTTACTGTGTTCTTGGCTGTGCAGAAGCTTTTTAGTTTGATCAGGTCCCAGTAGTGTATTTTTGATGTTGCTTCAATTGCCCAGGAGGTCCTCCTCATAAAATTTTCTCCCAGGCCAATTACTTCAAGTGTTTTCCCTACACTTTCTTCTAGGAATTTTTTTTTTTTTTTTTTTTTTGAGACAGAGCCTCAAGCTGTGACCTTGGGTAGAGTGCTGTGGCATCACAGCTCATGGCAAACTCCAACTCCCAGGTTCAAACGACTCTCCTGCCCCTGCCTCCCAAGTAGCTGGGACTACAGGCATCCGCCACAATGGCTGGCTGTTTTTTGGTTGCAGCTGTCATTACTGTTTGGCGGGCCAGGGCTAGAATTGAACCCGCCAGCTCAGGTGTATGTGGCCTTAGCCGCTTGAGCCATAGGCGCCAAGCCTCTTCTTAGTATTTTTATAGTTTCATGTCTTAAGTTTAAATCTTTAATCCAGTGAGAATCTATCTTAGTTAATGGTGAAAGGTGTGGGTCCAGTTTCAGTCTTCTACAGGTCCCCAGCCAGTTCACCCAGCACCATTTGTTAAATAGGGAATCTTTGCCCCACTCAATGTTTTTAATTGGCTCGTCAAAGATCACATAACAGTAAGTAGCTGGGTTCATCTCTTGGTTCTCTATTCTGTTCCATACATCTACCTCTCTGTTTTGGTGCCAGTACCATGCTGTTTTGATCACCATCGATGTATAGTATAGTCTGAGGTCTGGTAACGTGATTCCTCCTGCTTTGTTTTTATATCTGAGTAATGTCTTGGCTATTCGAGGTTTTTTTCTGATTCCATATAAAATGAAGTATTATTTTTTCGATATCTTTAAAATATGACAGTGGAGCTTTAACGGGGATTGCATTAAAATTGTATATTGCTTTGGGTAGTATGGACATTTTAACAATGTTGATTCTTCCCAGCCATGAGCATGGTATGTTTTTCCATTTGTTCACATTTTCAGCTATTTCTTTTCTTAGAGTTTTATAGTTCTCTTTATAGAGATCTTTCACATCCTTTGTTAGGTAAACTCCTAGATATTTCATCTTTTTTCGCACTACTGTGAACAGAATAGAGTCCATGTCTGTTTCTTGACTATTGTTGGTATATATAAAGGCTACCGATTTATGAGTGTTGATTTTGTAACCTGAGACGCTGCTGTATTCCTTGATCACTTCTAAGAGTTTTGTAGTAGAATCCCTGGTGTTTTCCAGATATACAATCATATTGTCTGTGAAGAGTGAAATTTTAATCTCTTCTGACCCTAAATGGATACCCTTGATTGCCTTTTCTTCCCTAATTGTGATGGCTGAAATCCAAAATATTTTGAGTGCTGACATGAGAGTGACATCTTTGCTTTCTGATGGTTCAATGTGCATAAACTTTAATAAAATTATTAAAAGCATCCTATAAAATTACCTTCAGACTATGTGTATAAGATGTACAAAATACTCAAATGAATTTCCCATTTAGAACTGGGTCTTATTCCCAAGATATCTCATTATATAGCACAAGAATAATGATAGGGTAAATATAGAAGGCTATATTCAATATATCATAAAATACATTATGTATTATATATTATATAATAGTATTTATATATAAAAAATATTTGCAAATTTTCAGATTTCCTCCAACATCCCAAACACTTCTGGTTCCAAACATTTCAGGTCAAAGATACAACCTAGATAGGAAATGAAGAGAAGGTGGAACTGGGGACACCGTCACGGGCCACCCCCCTGGGTCATTCAGACAAGTTGGTGGAGGCCAACAGTAGGTGTTTCAACAGACCTGCTGCTCTAAGTGCGGAGGCTCTGGGTGAATTTCCTCTTCACATCTTTTTATATAAGCTCCTCAGCTATGAAATACAATTAAGACTGTTTCTCCTCCAACAAAGAGGAGATACGCAATATCTTGCGTATTTTAACACATTGTTTTCTGATACCCTACTGTTTGCTAAGATATATCAATGGCTTTGACTTGGGGTATTTGATGTTTATCTAAGAGATTTCTGGAAAGATTCCCCTATTACTCCTGGGAAAAAGCACATATTGATGTTTATAAAACAGCAATAAAAATAATACCATTTTTTAAATAAAAAACAAAATCAAAGCAGACAATATTCATGAAAAGCTATACTTTTTTAGAGAATGTAATTTGGTTGAGCATTATTTGTTATTCTGGCTTTTATTTAAAGTTTCCTTAGAAATCAGGTAAAAATTTAACTTATGTGTAACATATGCATCAGTAATTACTTAATAGAAGTTTAAAAATACTATATAAAAGATAAGCCAGTAACCTCCCACCCATCCCCCTTCCTACCCCTGCAGGGGCAACTTGCCAGCAGAGCTGAGTAACCACACTCACCCACCCACAGGGCGGAGGTACCTCCTTAGTTTCCACCACACACTGGCAAACACTGCCTGCCTCACGATGGAGCCAGATCTGACCCCTCTCCACTGCTACACACCTACTCCAGGCACCGTCTGGCATTGCTCAGATGGGGATCCACTCTGAGCAATACTTTGTTCGGTGATTTTGTCACTGTGCACACTACCTAGGTGGCACGCACCCCCACACACCTGGGATGTGGGGCACAGTTTATTGCTCCAGCACCACAGGCTGCTCCAACCTGTGCAGCAGCCTGTTGTGCTAAGTACTGCAGGCAGCTGTAGCACAAAGGGAAGCACTTATGTATTAAAAACACCTAAGCACAGAAAAAGTACAGTGAAAATACAGTGTTACAAAGTTACGGGACAAACCTTATTGAGAAAACATTGTTATGGGGCACATGACTATGTCTCCTCTCAGAGGTGTCTTCCTCCAACCTCTGGCACTCTCGGTAGAGGGGGCATTTGCACCACTGCCTCACCATAGTGCCACTTCCTTGCTACCCTCCACCAGCAGCTAGAAGGACCTTTCCAAAGCATAAAACAAAGCAGGAGGCACCCAATTAAAACCCCCAATGGCTTCATCCGGAATCAAATGACATCCAAACTTTCCCATGACCTGCCAAGGTGCACTGTCCTTGACCTGTCCAGCTCTCCCGCCCCTGCCCCGTTACTCCCCAGGCTCCAGCCACTCTCAGCTTTCTCCTGCTTCATAAGGATGGGCTGGGACACCCTTATCTCAGTAGCGTACCCACTCCTCCTGCAGGAAGCCCAGGTCCTCCGGTCCCCACCACCTCCTCCCCATCTATCAGGTCCAACTCCCCATTTCTCCCCCCCAGAGGGTCTCTTCACGTGCCCTCGATGCTGCAAACCTCCCCACTGTCCTTGTCATGCTCCGCCACATGACACCATTCTGTCTCATCACAGTATTTGCGAGTATTTGAAATACCTTATTTAGCTATGTGTTTCACCATCTACCCCGACCAGAGGTAACCTCCCCAAGGTCTGACTTGTCACACTGTTTTGTTGTTGGCATTTAATAGAATTCTCTAGGACAGTGGTTCTCAACCTTCTTAATGCCTGAACCTTTAATACAGTCCAAAGGGGTTGGGACCCACAGGCTGACAACCGCTGCTCTAGGAAAATATTTGCTCCATCAACGGTCCCCCACTGTACATAAATAAAGAGATTTCCACCTTCCTGTTTAAAAAAAAAAAAAAAAAAAAAACTTGATCCAACAGAATAACAATGTGCCAAGTTTTTGTCCAGAAAGCCCTTCATGTGGCATCCTCCTGCTACTAAAACACATTTGTCACCCATCCTTAACTCAGCTCCACAGCAAGTTGTTTTTTTGGTTAAGATGTGGTACTTGCTATGGTTTGAATGTCTATCACATCCAAAACGCACGTCCTAATTGTCATTGTAAGAGCATTAAGAGCTGAGACCTTATGATGTGCTTAGGGCCAAGACTGCTGCAGCCTCATTGCTGGAACCGCACTATGCGTCCCACACGTGGACAGGTGTGTCTGGCTCCCTCCTGCTGGCTCCCAGCCGCTGTCCTCTCTGCCCTTCCACCAGGTATTCAGGTAGCATGAAGGCCAACGCAAGACCCCAGCAAACAATATCCAACCTCCCGGCCTCCCAAACTCTGAGACACCGAATGTCTCCCCGTCATAAATTACCTAGTCTATGGTGTTCTGTTACAGCAGGACAGAATTAACTTAAGACAATACTGTTTTTATGTGCCTTAAATGGTGAGATATAATACAAAAACACATTTTCTTACTTCCTATAACATTTTCAGGGTATACAATTCTAAGAACATTCACAAACAAAGATTTGCACAATTGCCACCATAATCAAGAGACAGAGTAATCCCCCCACTTCAGACACACTTACTGCTGCTTTCAGCTGTGCTCCCCCTCCCCAAGCCCTATCCATGCCTTGGTTTGTCCGCCATCACTGAAGTTGTGTCTGAGACTATGGAGCATGTATGTGACCCCTGCTCCCCATGTGACGTCCTGTGCACCTGTGCCACGTCAGGGGCATGCTCCTCTCCATTGCTAATTGGCATTGTGCTGTATGAATGTCACACACCCCCTGAAGGACACCTGCTCCCCAGCAGCCCAAGGCCAAGTCCTGTCTCAGGGTGGTCAGCCCTGCTCTGGTCCTGCTCATCCTCTCACCACTTACCGGGCAAAGACAGTGCCGCTGCCCCCTGGGAAGGTGTAGGGGTGCTGCTTCCGGAACACATGACCCACGCGGCTGCACGGGATGATCTCCAGGCTGCCGCCACACTGCCACACGCGGAAGGAGATCTCTGAGATGAGGAACACGACACGGTGAGTGCAGAGCTGCAGCCGCTGCCAAGCAGGGCACAGAGCTCCCCACTGTCCACGTGGGGACCCCACACTCAGAGCTGCTAGAGGAGGCCCTAGTAGGGAACGTTTCCAGAACACAGTACAGAGCTTGCTGTCTGATGTTGGACACACCCAGGTCTCCAGAGCACAATCTAGAAAGCACGCTCATGCGAAATGTTTTTAGGTTCCTATGGACACAGGAGTGAGTCCTGACGTATTCTGAATAGAAAGGCTTCTTGGCATGAGCTTGGGGATGTCCCAATGTCATCCTGACTCTCAGATGGTGAAAAGCTCGCATAGCATTCCTCACTAGCTGTTTCACAGTCATTCAGGGTCCCCTCTGCCCTTGCCAAGGACCAACAATGCCCACAATTGAGCTTCAATGTTAAAAACTACAGACACCCCATCCAGGCTATCTTCCCCTAAGATTCATTTTAAGTTAACTAAGCACCAGTACGCATCTGGGCTTTTTCTACCCAGAGGCAAAAAAATCCTTTCTCTTTAACTGCAAAAATTATGTTTATCCTTATGTATAAGCAGGCCTCAAGCCACCTGGCAAAATTCATAGGTGCTTCATGGATTCTGGTAGTGACCATGGACAGTTAGGTACCTGACCAATCACCACCATTAGTAACCCACTGGTTTAGGTAGGAATACTTCCCGAGAAGATTGCCATTGTCCACGGCCTCCAGCGTGGAACTGACACACAGGAGGAATGAGACAGGGAGTGCCAGGCACTGCCTGTGCCAAGGTAAGCACACGCTTGCCCTAAGCACCAATACTCAGTAGAAGCCTGCACGCGGCTGATTACCACCCCTCTGGTGATCCACAGATACCTCTGACCACGCACCTGTGCTTATCACCTCCTAGCACGGGAGCAACCTTTGAGTGACGGGTCCAACTGAGCACAAGAACTGAGTTTAAACAGAAAAATTAAGGTATTTGGAAAGGTTCAAAAAATTTTCTTTCTTCCTAAGGTTTGTATAAATGGGCACTTTCTTCTATCCTCTAATACCCTTAAGGACATGTAGGGCACGCAAGACTAAAACCTTCTGTCAGCAGTCACTGCTGCCAATGCCAATCAATCAGAGAAAAGGAGACCATCATAGATCAGGAAAGCAGATGACGGTCACACTCTCTAGACAGGCAACCTGGTCACGGCAGCAGGTGCCCAGACTGTACCACAGAAGGCAGGAAGCACCACACAGGTGGGAGGAGGTAGGTTTCTACTTGACCCAAAAACCAAAGCAGAGGGAAGAGCCTGTGCGGATCTTATGGGGCCCTAACAATCTACTTGCATGGCAGACGCTGGGGCACACGCCTCTAACCCCAGCGTTCTGGGAGGCGCTTGAGCCCAGGAGTAGGAGGTTGCTGTGAACTATGATGATGCCACCACACCCTACCCAGGGGGACAGAGAGAGAGTCTTTCTCTAAAAAACAAATAAATCAACTCTTTTGTAGTAATATAAAAATGTATGATCACGGTCACCACAGTACATGCAATGAAAGGCATCTAAACTTTCCTTTCTGTCTCCAACACAACTTTTGAGTAAGAAGTTGTCCATACTTTAGGAAATAAAATTTAAATATATACCACATAATAGAATGTTCAAAACTAGGGGCAGGGAGCCCCTGGTTTCTCCATGGGGAGTGTGGTAAGCCAGGAAGGAATCTGTGCAGAGGTGTGGTGAAGGTTTCCAAGGCCAAGCACAATGACAGTTATCTTCAACTCTGATTTCACATGGACACAGTACCGGGAGGACGATTACTTGGTAAAACTCGATGGCTTTTTATTTTTTTAATTAATTGATTAATTAATTTATTTTTGAGACAGAGTCTTACTTTGCTGCCCTTGGTAGAGTACCATGGCGTCATAGCTCACAGCAACCTCAGACTCTTAGGCTTCAGCAGTTCTCTTGCCTCAGTCTCTTTAATAGCTGGGACTACAGGTGCCCACCACAATGTCTGGCTATTTTTAGAGATGGGGTCTTATTCTTGCTCAGGCTCATCTCAAACCTGTGAATTCCGGCAATCCACCCGCCTTGGCCTCCCAGAGTGCTGGGATTACAAGGTTGGGCCACTGCCCATGGCCCTTTCGTGGCTTTTTAATCAGGCAGTTACTGTTTGTGTCATGGCTCTGAGGCCCTGAGTGGGGCGTGTGACCTCTATGGACCACATTCCATTAGGAAAGCCTCAACTGAGATGGTGTCTGGAAGTGCTCAGTGCCACCCTAAAATCGCAGGAAGTACTAAGGACACATAATGCTGTCAGGGCTAGAGTTAAGCTCTTTGTCCTTCTTTTTAATTGCTTAATTCATGTAAAAACTTACATTTTAAATTATAGAATCAGGAAGCTAGAGTCATTCTGGTGGGGCACATGTCCACGAGGTGGTTTTGGATTTTACTCAAAGGCTACTCGGGCTGGACAATAGTCCAGAAGACTCACAGAACCCAGAAGAAAAAGCCAGGAGCAGTACTAAGGAGAGAGAAAGACACAAAACATGGCCACGCAGACCCCTGGGTTTGCTGACTCTAAACCAGAGGTGAGGAGTCCTCAAGGATGACCTGTCAGTGGCCCCTCTGGGAAGGGAGGTGGCCCTGAACCCCACAGGGCAGGGATGTGCTCCAGCTTGAAGGGTCCTGCCCTCATCCCTTACATAGGAGCTCACACACAGCATGGCTACATAAATATAAAGGCCAAACTAACGGTAAACCAGCTCCTGAATACAAACCTCCCCCGTCCCTCTGGTCTCTGAGTAAAATGTCTCCTTAGACACATAAATCAACATTCTTTCTACATCTTGACACACAATGCAGGCTGACATACTATTTCTCTAATCCATGCTTCTACTAACAACATGCCCACTCCCTCAAACCACACAGTTTTTGAGAAATGGGCACCTGAGTGATGCACTGGCATGCCAGGTGGCCGTGGATTTCCACTAAGTCACTAGAGGATGCCTGTGGAACAGGGTGACACAGAATTATCTCAGAAGGTTAGTAATTTTGTAGCCTTTCCTGCTCAAGTAACTTTAATCCAGGCCTTACCTAAAGATCAACACCTTATTACAAAATAAAAAATAAAAACCCAAAAGGCGTTTGACTCACTTTCCTCCCACTCCGCTCCTCAGTGTAGTCGGGCTGAGTCTCAAGAAGCTTTCAAGATCAGACAAAGGCAAAGAGACCTGCCAGGGATGGGCTAACTTTAACATCATAAAACAACAGAGCACTAACAGGCTAGGCTGGGTCTTTTAAACTAACAAAAACATCAAAGACTCTGTTATGAGTAAAAACTACTAATAATGGCAGTGGCCTCATTTTTTTCTCCCTTTCCTCGTTGTCTGTCCTCCCAGGGTGCACCCACCTAAGGACCTCAAAGTTAATACTCAACAGCCAAAGAGCATTAGCTCAGAGCTAGAAGGACTTGAAATTAAAGAATGTAGAAAAAGAACACACAATTTAACTCCTCCCCCAAGCCCTAAACAAACAAGAGCCTTTCCATCTTTTATGGAGTAAATACAAGGCCACCAAAACAGACCATAATCTGTAAAATTTCATCACCTCTAAACCTGAGTAAAACATGCTGTGCTCGGGTTATCAAAAAACAAAACAAAAATAAGAACTGCTCACAAAAGTAGTCCAGAAGGATGAAATACCAAGGCTTCCCCCACAAGTGACCTTCACGATTATGATTCAGTCGATCCCACTGACAGGAAAATGCAGGCTTTGCTGGCTCATTCTCTATGCTCCAAGGCTAGGCAGGAGCCAGCACTGGACTGCTCCCCACGCCTGTGGGCCTGCACTGAGTGCTCAGATTCAAGGACAAGGAAGAGTCTGCACTTCCTTTCAAAGACTGTCTCTGTGCTAGAGCACCCACCCTCCACTTCCCAGCCCAAGAAAGACACTGTCAGAGAGGAGGGGTGGTGCTGTGTGGGTGTGCACTGTATGTGTGTGTGTGTGCACGGGTCAGGGATACCCAATGAACGGTCACTCTGAAGCCTTTTCACACTTTTATCTAGGGGTACCCTGCCTTCCTAGGCATGGTCCCATCCCAGGATGAGGGGCTGTACATACCCAGGTTCTCTCCTCCCCACACGTCCATCATCATGTCATACTTCCCCAGTTCTTCAAAGTAGAACTTATCCATCACAAACAGCCCACCAGCAATCATGGGGGTCCTGGAGAGGCAGACAGAGGAGGGGAGAAAGAGGAGAGAGCAAAGGCGGGTCAAGGTTAGATTGCCAGTACCCATATGCCATGGCCAGACTCCCCACCGGTGAGCTGACCTTCAGAACAACCACATAGACACTGCCGCGTTCCTGCTGTCTCTGCCTGGGTACCCCACAGTGCCAAGGGCTGGGCCCAGCCTCTCCTATAAGGGAGGGAGTGCTGGTGCTGGGCCATGAGTTGACAAGCTGCGATAGGCAAGGTGCGTGCTTGCTTTTCTGTCCCTCAGTTTCCTTACAGGGTAACTGTAAAGACAGTAAGCAAGGATAGGCACCAAGTCCCAAGCACACTCCAGAAGTGCTCAGGAGGGGGGTTCCTGCCACTGCCCCCATGGCCGTCCCCTGAGAAGGGGCTGATACAGGCACACAGTGTACTGAGCCCCCTACTTTGTTCACATCAGAGATGATGGAAAATGCAGGCAGATCCAAGCTAGCAGTGGGCGCTGCAGATGCCACTTTCCTTGGCTATGCACTGGCTCCAAACAGGTGCCACGACTGCCCCCAGGCAGAGAACCACCTGACTCTAGACCCCAAATCTCACAGTATGGCCTTGGAGCCTTAAAGCAGGGGCTTCTGAGCATGAGACCCCTTCTCTGGGGCCTGACAGGAGAGCAGTGACCTATTAATCAGTGGGGATAGCCCACGCCTGAGCTGGCCCACCAGCCCACCTGGTCCCTGAGATCAGGGACCCCCATCAGCAAAAGAACATGCTGCCCATTGTAAACACACAGTGGGCAGATATGCCTCAGAGACGTATGCTGCACCTCATCTGAGAAAAAGAACCTCAAAGGACCTTTTTCTGTGGCCTGGCAGCAGGTAAACGGCCCACACAGGTCTGTGGGCAACACCGGCCCAGGAGAGGGGCCAGAGCCTGGTGTCTCACCTGGGAGGGGCACCTTGCAGGATGCCCAGCACTTACTTTTTTTTTTTTTTTGAGACGGAGCCTCAAGCTATCCCCCTGGGTAGAGTGCCATGGCATCACAGCTCATAGCAACCTCCAACTCCTGGGCTCAAGCGAGTCTCCTGCCTCAGCCTCCCAAGTAGCTGGGACCACAG
>CAUYQV010043880.1:0-30820 GCA_963574575.1 Galagoides demidoff | reverse complement strand
AGGTGCCCACCACAACACCCAGCTATTTTTTGTTGCTGTTTGGCTGGGGCCGGGTTTGAACCCACCACTTAGCCCTACTCAATGAGTCACAAGCACTGCCCAAATAGATTCATTTTTGAAAAATAAGAATTTGTACATTTTCTCTCCTATATTATGTAGCAAAAATAATTTTTAAAATTATGTTTTTGTTGTAAGAATAGACATCATTGGTTGGGTTATGGGAGGGGGGAAAGGGTTGGAGGGAGGGGGATTGGAGGGACCATTTTTGAGGTCTATCTTACAGGGGTACAAGTGAAACTCTCTAAGAGTAGAACCAGAACGTTTTACAACTATAACTGAGAAAATGACATGAAGGCTGTGTTGATCAGTTTGATGGAAGTATTTCGGATTGCATGTGAAAACCCCACACTGTACCCCAGAAGGGCATTATTGTACATAGTTACCATTCAATAAAATTTAAAAAAATAAAAAATAAAAAATAAAAAAAAACATCAGAAAATAATTAACAAAATGGTACTACTAAGCATTTACTTACCAATAATTATTTTCAATGTAAAAAAATTAAATTCTCTAATTAAATGACATAGAGTGGCTTAAAGGATGAAAAGATCCAACGATATGTAAGCTACAAAGGACTTGCTTCAGTTTTAAGGATTCATATAGGCTGAAAGTGAAGAAGTGGAAAAAGATATTTTATGCAATTGGTAATCAAAAGAGAATAGAAATGTCTATACTTAAAAAAAAAAAACTTCAAGCCAAAAGTTTTCATAAATGACAAAGAAGGATATTATATAATGATAAAAGGGTCAATTTTTATAAAAATTTTATAAATTATATATGCACCCAATGTCAAAGTTCTTAAATATCTAAAGCAAATATTAACAACAGCAGAGGGAGAAATAGACAGCAAAACAACAATAGTTAAGGACTTCAAAACCATGTGTTCAATGATGTCTAGTTAACTCAGAAAGAAAGTCAACAAGGAAGCAATGACCTTCAGCAACACTATAGGCCAGGCGTCCTCAGACTATGGCTTGTGGGCCACATGTGGCCCACCAAGGACATTTATCCAACCAGCCAGGTGTTTTTGCCACCGCTGCATGTCCTGCTTAGCAGCCGACTCATCCCAGGGCCCACAGTCTGGCCCCCTGTTTAAAAAGTTTGAGGACCCCTGCTATAGGCCAAGTGAACCTCACAGGCGTTTACACAGTATTCCATCCAACAGCAATGTAATACATGTTCTTTTTAAGTGAACAAGGAACAATCTCTAAAATAGAACTCATGTTAGGCTATGAGATGAGCCCTGAAAAATTCAAGAAAATGGAAATAATTTCTAGTACTTTTTCTAACATCAATGACAGAATTATAACAACAGTAACAATGTTGTCTTCATTTGTGATAGAAATATGTGGAAGTTATATAACATACTCCTGAAAAACCAGTGAGTCAAAGAGGAAATCAAAAGAGCAATTTTAAAGTCTTGAGACAAATTAAAATGAAAACACAACTCACTGGAAATAAATGAAAGTGGAAAAAGCAAAACAGTAGACAAGAGCGATGAAACTAAAGGTTGGTTTTGCAAAAAGGTAAACAAAATTGACCTTTCACTAGACTAAGAAAAAAAGACTCAAGTAAATCAAATAACAAATACATGAGGAGACATTACAACCGATACAACACAAATACAAAGAATCACAAAAGACTGCAATGAACAATTATATACCAACAAATTAGATAACCTAGAAGAAATGAATAAATTTCTAGAAACATACACCCTACCATAACTAAATCATGAAAAAATAGACCAACCAAATAGATTAGATCAAGAACAAACAAGCAGATGGAAAGAGTAATCAGAAATTCACGTCAAAGAAAAGCTTATGAGTTGATGGCTTCGCTGGTGAATTCTACCATACATTTAAAGAAAAATTAATGCCAATCATTCTCAAATTCCATCAAAAAATTGAAGGGGAGAGACCAGTACTAGATGTATTTTATTAGTCAAGCATTATCCTGATACCAAAACCAGAAAAGGGCACTATGAGAAAAGAAAATTACAATCCAATGTCCATGGGGAACACAGATGCAAAAATCCTCAACGAAATACAAGCAAACTGAATGCAACAGTACATAAGGGGATCACACACCATGATCAAGTGAAATTTATCCCTGGTATGCAAGAATGCTTTAACATATGCAAATTAATAAATGGGGTACGTCATGTTACCGGAATGAAGAATAAAAACCGTATGATCATTTCAATAGATGCTTAAAAGGCATTTGGAAAAATTTAACATCCTTTCATCATAATTACTCCCAACAAATTAAGAGTAGAAGCAATGTGCTTCAGCATAATAAAGAACACATATGATAAGCTCACAGCTAACATCACACACAATGGTAAAAGCGGGAAGCTTTCCCTCTAAGGCCAAGAACAAGACAAAGACACCCACTCATCATTTCTATTCAATATAATACTGGAAGTCCTAGCCAGATGAAGTAGTCAAGAAAAAGAAAGAAAAAGCATTCAAATCAGAAAGGAAGAAGTAGGGTTGCCTCTGCTTGTAGATGACATAGCCTTAAAAACCCTACAGACTCCACCAAAAACTGTTAGACCTAATAAACAAATACAAAAAAGTTGCAAGATACAAAATGAACATACAAAAATATCAGTAGAGTTTATACACACGGACAGTGAATTATTTAAGAAATCAAGAAAATGATTCCACTTATGATAGCATAAAAAATACTTAGGAATAAATTGAACCAAGAAAGTAAAAGATAGGTATTCTGAAAATGGTAAAACACCAATGAAAAAGGAACTGAAGACACAAATAAATAGAAAAATATTCTGTGTTCATGGACTGAAACAATAAATATTGTTAAATTATGTAAGGGGAAGCACAGATTCAATGGAATCCCTATCAAAATTCCAATGACATTTTTCACAGCAGTAGAAAAAACAATCCTAAAATTCATGTAGAACCACAGAAAAGCTCAAATAGACAAAGTAGTCTTGAGCAAAAAGATTAAAATTGGAGGCATCACATCTGATTTCAAAATATACTGTATTTTGAAATGTATAAAAATCAAAACACCATGGTATTAGCATAAAAATGACATAAAGACCAACGGAACATGACAGAGAGCCCCGAAATGAATCCACACATTTGCAGTTAATTGATCTTTGACAAAGGTGTCAGGAGAACACAGCAGAGAAAGACAGTCTCTTGAACTAATTTTTTTGGGGAAAAACTGGATATTTACATACAAAAGAATGAAATTGGATCCTTATCTCACATCTTATAAAAAAAAAACTCAAAAGGGATTAAAGATTTAAACCTGAGACTTGACCTTATAAAAGTACTAGAAGGGAACATAGAAAAAAAGCCTCTTGACATTGATCTGGGTAACAAGTTTTTAAGATATGATCCCAAATGGCCAACACATTTATGAAAAAAATGCTCAAAACCACAGAGGGACAATCCCTCCAATCTGTTAGAATGACTACTAGCATGAAGGTAAAAGATAGTGTTGGTGAAGATGTGAACAACTCTGTACCCAGCTGGTGGGGATGCAAATTAGCACAACTGTTGTGAAAAAAAGTATGAGATTCCTCCAAAAATTAAGAGAAATATCATATGATCCAGCAGTCCCATTACTGGATATATAGCCACAGGAAATAAAATCAGTGTCACAGAGACATCTACACTCTCATGTTCATTCAGCATTGTTCAGAACAGCCAAGATGGGAAATCAACCTAACTGTTCATCCCTGAATGAATGGATACAGAAAATGTGGCACATACAATGGAATACTATTCAGCCTTTAAAAAGAGGGAAATACTGTTCATTGTGAAAACATGAATGAACCTGAAAACATTATGTTAGGTTAAATAAGCAGGCACAGAAAAATATACTATGTGATCCATGCCACTTATAAATGGATCAAAAAATATAAAACTCATAGAAGGGCAGAGGAAAAAGGTGGTTGCCGGAGGGCAAAGGTTTGGGAGACAGAAAAGTGTTGTTTGAAAGACACAAAGTTGGCTTGGCGCCTGTGGCTCAATCGGCTAAGGCGCCAGCCACATACACCTAAGGTGGCGGGTTCGAATCCCCAGCCCGGGCCGCCAAGCAACAATGATGGCTGCAACCAAAAAATGGCCAGGCATTGTGGCGGGCGCCTGTGGTCCCAGCTACTTGGGAGGCTGAGACAGGAGACTCACTTGAGCCCAGGAGTTGGAGGTTGCTATGAGCTGTGATGCCATGGCATGCTACCCAGGGGACAGCTTGAGGCGCCATCTCAAAAAAAAAAAAAAAAAGACACAAAGTTTCACTTAGGCAGGATGAGTAAATTGGAACTCTATTGGCTATAGCTAATGATAATGTATCATATACATGGACACTTCTAAGAGATGAGATTTTTTCTTTTCTGTTTTATATTTCAAACTATTATGGGGGTACAGATGTTTTCGGTTACATGTATTGATTTTGTCACACCCGAGTCAGGGTGATAAGTGTGCCCATCACCCAGATGGTGTTCACTGTACCAGTTAGGTAGGTTTCTGCCCATGCCCTCCTTCTTTCTCCCCCCTGCTTTATTTCCACTGTGTTTTTCTTCCCTCTGTGCACATGTGTGCTCACCACTGAGTTCCAGAGTAACAGCAGGTAGGTGTGGTGTTTGTTTTCCATTCTTTAGCTGCTTCACTTAGGATAATGGTCTCTAGTTCCATCCAAATTGTTGCAAAAAGGGTAACTTCGTCCTTCTTCATGGCTGAGAGAGATTTAATCTCACAGTTCTCATCACACGTGCTTGCACACGTATGCAAGGTGATGGGTATGCTACTATGCAAGGCTAGGCCTGTCTGGATGTTCCCTGGTCCCCTGGTTCCCAGTGTCAAGAACAAGTTGTAGTACTGATGACGGAGCATTCATGAACTCAAAGCAATCCTATGCAAAAAGTTTATCATAGAAACAAGCAAGAAAAAAGAAAGAAGGAAACTGCACAAAGTGAAAATACATTCTAGACAGAGAGAGAGGCAAAGGTCAGTCTCCAAGACCAGAGGAAGACCAGGAGTCTGTGCACACCTCTGATTTTTATAAACTCACTAGTTTGTCCTGCCTTTCTCCTGGCAGGATTGGTTGTTATTTCCTATCCTTTGGGGTGATTGACAGGCTGGGATTATGTAACAGACCACGGGACAGGTTACTTTAGAGGATGATTATGTCACAATTTCTTCTATGCCTGTGTCTTCCCCAGTTCTTCAGGAAACTTCAGCCATGCTATGCTAATTAGATGGTAATGAGGGCTAGGTCAGTTCCAGGTCACTAAGGACCTCCTTACGGGGTACATTCCCACTAGGGGACAGTTACTAGCTGTCATTTGAATCCCGCTCTCCACCCTTAGCTACTTCCTTGCCACCTGTTTACTCTCCACCAGACCTAACGATCATTTTAGGTGCATATATCAAATCATGTTGTACACTGTAAATCCATACACTTCTTATTTGTCAATTAAATACTAATAAAGATAGGGAAAAATAAATTGAAAAATTGAAAAAAATAAATTCTGGGAAGTTTGAAAACTATATAATAACAAATCTTACCAATAACTAACTCAGATTCTGTTTACATTTTATTGTTTCTTTTAAGTACTTATGCCTTTCCTATTAAAGCATACATAGTTTATGAAAATGTATGTACTATTTAGTAACTGGCTCTCCCCTCCAAAATCATCTTGACTATTATTTATTCCATTATGTATTTTCTAAAAGTGATTTAAAAATTATTATTTGTATGTGAATTACAAAAGTAATAAATGTTTATCCTGAACCATTCACAAAACCACCTACAATCCTATCATCCATCTAGGTCTGTTACCTTTCCAAAAAATATCTCATATTCTTTCTTAATCCAGATATATATGCAGTTATGGACCATTTAGCAACATTTCAGTCAACAATGGGTCACATAAGTAGTCCCATAAGATTATAATACTGTATTTGTACTGTATCTTTTCTATCTTTAGATATGTTTAGATACACACAGATTTACCATTGTGTTCTAGTTGCCCAGTATTCAAATGTAATGTGCTGTCCAGGGTTGTTGCCTGGGATCAGGAGACTATACTCTCTAGGCTAGATATGTCTCAGGCTATTCCACCTAGGTTGGTGTAAGTACACATGATGTTCATACAAGGACGAAATTGCTTCATGGTGCATTTCTCAGAATATATCTCTGTCATTAAAAGGTAGAAGCATTCCCGGAAACCCTGATGGTAATGGCTGCATTTTATTCTGCATGTATTATAAAGGTAAATTATCACTGAACTTTCCTGTTAGGGACACTAATTGTTTTCGACTGTTATCGTAGTAAACCCTAGGTAGAAATCATTGTGCACATCTTTTATTTCTTTATAGGTACATTCTTAAACTGGAAACACTGGGACAAAATATATAAGCATATTCAAGGCCCTTGAAAATGCACAAGAAACTTTCCTTGCCAGCCCTGACCCTCTACTACAGCATATGAGAATACACGTTCCCTTGAGTCTTCACAATCCTGCATGCTGTTATGAGTCTTCACAATCCTGCATGCTGTTATCAATACATGTTGATTAGAAAAATGGATGATTCCCTGGGGAGATCTTGGACCAAAAGAAAAGAATTAGTTTTCAGTTCTGAGCTTTAAAGAGGGAAAACAAGCAAACTAATAAGAGAATAAAACTTTTATTCCCTTGGGTTGCCTCAATAGAATTGACCAGAAGTTCATACATCTGGGCATTATTTGAAGCCTTCTGTGTCATTATTTCACAAATCCTCCTTTGCACAGTGGACTTTTTCTTTTCCCCTACTCCCACGCTTATAAACTCTTAAATTACATTTACCTTTACTGGGATATAAAGGTCATATGTAATTTACTTAATAGAACCAATTGATGGAAATCTATTTAGTAGAAGCGATATTAGGCTTGAGGAGCTCAGAACATTTTGTCCCTGCCTCTGTGCTCCTCTCAGCATGTTTTAAACACAACCCAGCATTTGTTAACAGATACCATATGTCACCATCTTTAAATGACCTTATCCATCTTATCACCACAACTTCAAGCTAAGAAAAAAGGAAGAGAAAAATGAGCACCAAATGATCTGGAAGGAAGCTGCCTGTTAGGTTAGCTATTAGCAACCTTGACATGGACAGTAATTCTCATTGATATCTTACCATTTACCATATTGAATATAGAAATCCCTTTAAAAAATCCCTCTTAAATTTTGTCTTTTGGGCTCCCTCTATAATGATAGTGAAAAGAAAGAAACTATTTGATTAATTTGATCTTTCTAGATAAGCCAATCCCATAGTTCAAGTCCAGGAAAGAATCAGGAGATCTGTATGCACCTTCTCAGATCTATCGCCCTTGAGCTCTGCCACCATTGCAGGACTCAAAGCCCCTCCCTTTTGCTCTCAATTTTGTCCTTTATCAAATGGAGCAGATAATATCTTTCTTAGTTAATGCTTAGAGTTTCCTTAAGGATGAAATATATTTTAAGAAATCTCACTTAGTAAGTATTATGTTGGTGTTAGGAGCACAATTTAGACCCCACGGTGGTTTTTAAAATGTTTTATTATTTTTTTTAAATTTTAATTTTTCTAAAAGCTTAGAGTTCTGGTAACAAGCCACTAGGATTAAAGCCAGTTTGCCTAATAGCATTTACCTTTGTAGTTTTACTTCTATTCTCTTTTGCTTTTATAATAATAACACCAATCGACTAAGTACTTAAGTACTTAGATTTATAGTATTTTATGAATGCTAAACTTTTTTTTGTCTCATGAATAATTGTTTTACTGCCCTCTCATTAGTTTATTTTTCTACATTTGAATAATTAGGAAATTTTCAACCAGTGTGATTAAGGTGACATCAACAATGATTTTATGTTTCAAATACCTGTAATTAGTACTATCAAATTTCAACACTTCATCCCAACTAGGCAGTGGCTCTGGCTAATTTTCAAAGCAATACTAAACAAGAAACACTAAATTGTTCAGCAATGCTATTCTCTGACATGGCTATCTAGATGTCTGTCATTTGCTTTTTTTCCAAGGAGATGTTTCTGCAACCAAAGTACGTGGCTGTTGAAAGACAGTGCTCTGAATACATTGGTTACCTATGTGGAATTTACTGGAGATTCTGTAGGACACATCCAAGACAGTGAGACCACAGGTCCTGCAGGTAACAAAACCAACCACTTCCAAAGGCAATTTTGCTTCCCTCTATTTCTAGAGGGGCTCGCTCTTTGTGTGTGTTACTTGCTTATTCAGGAGACTCATATCCTTCTTCCACCAACATACAGGGCTTTCTCTTAAAGGGCTTGAGAAACTAATGTCATCCTGGTCTTGTGTGCCAAGGTCAGGGCAAGGACCTACTATAGCTTCTGATAACCAGGTCGTCACAGTACTGTCCTTGTCCTGCCTTCACTTTGATGTCAAAACTGAGTAGTGACTCTTTCTCTTTCCATTTCTGCTGTAGCACTCCTCATCTCCCTGATTATGGATGCTTCTGGCTCAATGGGTAATTACATTAAATATGAAAAGAAAGACACAAGAACTTATATTATTCTTGGGATATGATTATTCTCATTTTGTAAGAGGTTGAGGTGCCCATCCTGGCATGTTAGAAATAAGGATCAGGCCACTTGTCTCTCAGCTCGAAGCATTGGTATTGAATTCCACCTGTGAGCTGAATCTTACTGAGTCTTTTTGAGCCCAGTCTTATAAAGATTGGTTTTGCCTATTAAAAGTATTTGTTGGCAAAGTGGCATGAATTGGAATTCAGGGAGCAGATAGAGTGGTTGGGAAAGGCTCACAGCAATCTGGACTATAGATACCATGGAGTCAGCCAGGAGAATAGAAATAATCTGTGAGAAAAGGGCTGAAAACAAGAAAGAGATCGAAACCACAGGTTTCAACAAATGACTAGCTGCAGGGAAGGGGTCTAAAGAGAAAGAAGAGTAAAAAATGATTCCCAGATTTTGAACCTGGCTGCTTATGAGAATAGTGAAGACCGGAACATTCCACAGAAGAGGTTTGCTGGAAATGTAATGTGTTTCATTCAGGCACCTTGAGCTCGATGTGTCAGTGGGTTATCATATACCTGTAGTCTATAAATTAAAAACACATTGTTTATATTTAAATTCTAGCTTTTTGCATTAAGATAGTCTACCACTTCATGCTGGAAATGTCCTGATTTTTATTTTCTTTCATGCTTTTTTATTTTTTTTTCTGTGCTTATCAGGTTTTCTTGCCAAAATGAGGCATCTGCAGCTTAAGAATACATATTGCTCATCCAAAGTAATGTCAGATTTAGGAATGTCTGATTTCCAGAGCTGGAGGACTAACATCACCCAGATGTTTTTGAGCTGTGGTGGTAAACCCGCCCAGATGTCTGATTGCATCTAGTCTGTCTTAAGTTCTCTGTTCATCTTGTGTGTTCTTTTTAGTTAATCTGCTATAAATCAGTATAGCTTTGGGTTTTTTTTTTTTTTTTTGTGAAAGGAAGTTTGAAGAGATCCAATGATATGTATGCAGAAAAAGTAGACTCTATAAAGCTATTCTTAGATCTCATAATAACATAAATCAGTGAATATCAGAGAATCACAGAACTCTGAGACATAGGGGATATTTAGAGATAGTTCAGCTCTTTCGTTTTATATATTTAAGGATTTGGGAAACTTCACAAAGCTACAGGACACGATTATGGCAGAGCTGGGATTAGAAACCAGCAATATTTGGTTTAATATTACATAAGTGGATTTTTAAAGGCAGGCTTATTTTTGTGGTATTTTAATAAGAACAAAATGTATGAAGAATAGAATGACCATCTCTCTTCTTTCCTCTGAATCATCTATTTTTCCCTTCTATGGGGTCATTTCCATCAGCTTACAGACATACTCTTGTTTCCTCCATTAAAAACCATAAAAAAGCCCTTTATTTTACCCTACATCCCCTTCTAACTACAGTATTTTTTTTGTTGGTTTTCTTTTATGTGTGCAACAAATCTCATAGAATAATTTTCTATATTCACTATTCATTCTCTCCAACTTCTCTCCATTCATTTTTTCTTATTTTTATGGAGGTGTAATTCATATAAATTAACTATTCCCCAACTCAGTGGGGTTTAGTGCATTGAGTGTTGTGTAGCCATCACCTCTATTAATAGTACCAACACCATTTTTATCAGCCCCAAAGAAAACACTGAATCCTTCTAAACACTGTGCTCCCTCTTCCCTCCACCCTGGCAGCCACTAATCTACAGTTCATCTCTCTGTAGTTACCTATTCTGGATCTTTCATACAAATGGAACCCTATAATATATGAGCTTTTTGTGTCCAACTTATTTCACTTAGCATAATGTTTTCACATTTCATTCATGTTGCAACGTGTATTAACAATTCATTTCTTTACACAGCTGAATGGTATCCCATTTTTTCCATTGGTCTCTTAAAACTACTCTAAATGCTCTTTACTTCTCCATTTTCAAAAATGTTTTTGTCAAGATTGCCAGGGACCATGAAGTTGCCAAACACAATGATGAAATTTCACAGTTTTCATTTAACTAGATTTGTCAGTAACATTTGACATTGCTGATCACTCATCTCTGTGAACTACGTGCTTTGCTTGGGTTCCAGACACACTCTCTTGGTTTTCTCTCTGGTTCATTAGGCATTCCTAGGACTTCTTTGCTGATTGCTTCTTATCTTTTAGACCTTAGTGTGGTGTTCTTAAGAGTCATTCTTGGAAGCATCTCTCTTCTTGATTTACTCTGTTGGCTATCTCACTTTATACTACTATTAAAATTTAATTTTCAAAAAGGTATATTTTATGCAAATAGACAGAAAATACATGCATAATGTTTACTATACTTGTTAATGAAGGAACCAGTAAGATGTTTAAATTAGTTCAATGGACATTTGAAGATATATATATTGTTTGTTTGTTTGTTTTTTAAAGAGACAGAATCTCACTTTATCACCCTTGGCAGAGTGCCATAGCATCACAGCTCACAGCAACCTCCAACTCCTGGGCTTAGGAGATTCTCTTGCCTCAGCCTCCCCAGTAGCTGGGACTACAGGCACCCACCACAATGCCTGGCTGTTTTTTTGTTGCGGTTTGGCCGGAGCCAGGTTTGAACCCACCACCCTCGGTATATGGGGCCAGAGCCCCACACACTGAGCCACAGGCACCGCCCTGAAGAGCTGTATTTTTATAGGATATTTAAAAAAGGGATATGTTGCATAATAGAAAGTTTGTTTGGTCTTTGTGCTTAGATTCCTTGGAATCTCTCAGGTGGCAAGAGAGTCTTTGTTATTGTGGTGTACCTCTGAGATCACATCTGGGTTTATATTAATGAAATGACTCAAGATGGACCCCTAGACAATTTCAGGATGAGGGCTGGGCATTCTAGAAAGATCAACTATATGATTAGAAAGTTGGGGCTTTGAGCCAGATAATATTAGCCTGATTTCTAGGGAATGGGAGTGGCTAGAGAGTTAGTCCATGGTCAATAATTCAATCAGTCTTGCCTGTGTAATAAAAACTCTGAACACGAAAACTTGGTGAGCTTCCCTGGTTGATAATACACATTGCTGTGCCAGGAGGGTGGTCTGTCCTGAGGATGCATTTGGAACATCCTATGAGTCTCTTCATCTGGCTGGTCCTAATTTGTATCCTTTATAACAAATTATAATTGTAAGTATGGTGCTCTTCTGAGTCATTCTAGTGAGTTTTCACCTTTGAGGACACAGTGGGACCTTTCCACTATTTATAGGCAGTTGGTAATCAGTGAGGGTGGCCTGGCAATCTTGAAGCATGCAGCTGGTATGTGAAGTGAGGGGAGTCTAGTGGACTGTGCCCTCAACTTGTAAATTCTATACTCACTCCAGACTGTGTCAGAATTTAAGCATTCTACAGCATGTTAAGACAAAGTTTCAGGGTTAGACACAAAACAGGTTAATATTTTATAAGATAATAAACCACACTTCTTGTATTTCTACCAGACAAAATTCTATTAGTTGGCTGGTAACGTCACTAGTCAGAGACATTGTATCAGACTCTTAACACGCTGTGGAATCGTGGCTCCTAAAATGTCTTTTAGCTTGTACCTCAGCCCTGATTTTTAGACTAGAACTACCTCATTATCTAACAAGCATGAAAATAACAATCCAGAAATGAACAAATTTTATTGTTTTCTGCCTTCCAGTTTAAACTTGAGTTTGACCGGTTCTCATCATCTTCCCTGCTAACATGTTGGTCTGCTTCCCTAACTTTTCTTTCTTGGACTAATGTGGTAACCCCTGCAATTGGTCTCCCTGCTTCTGCCTTTCACATCCTTTAGTTTCTCTCTCTCTCTTTTTTTTTAATACAGATGCCCTCATGATGCTATTAAAATACAAATTAGATCACATCAACTTCTACAAAAGTTTCCCATCTCACCAGAGTGAAATAAAAAGTTCTTCCAATGGTCCGCAAGGACTTCCATGGCCAGACTCTCAGTTAGCTCTCTTCCCACCAGCCACTGGCCTTTTGAATGCTCTAAGTATGGCACATGTTCACTTTTACTGATCTCTTCCTAAAACACTCTTCCTCCATGGTTTTTATCTTCCCCTCTTTTGCGTCTTTGTTCAAATGTCACGTTGACGAAACATCCTGTGACCACCTTATTCAGAACTTCATTATCTGTTCCCACTCTTCCATCCTTGCTCCTAGCTCCGAATTTTTTTTTTCCACGTGACAGACAGGTTACTTATTTTGTTTATTGTTATTACCGATTTTGTTTATTGTTTTTGCCATCTATGAAACTGTAAACTTCATCAGATCAAGCATCTTGTTTGGTTGGTTGTTTGCGTGTTTTATTTATCAAAATATCCCTGGTATCTAGAACAGTTTCTGGCTCATAGGAATTCAATAAACATTTGTTGAATAATGAAATGTGACATGTTGAAACTATTGGAAAGTAAAGGAACATATCACCAGCAATTTTGTATGCAAATAAAAGCTGTTGATCATAGTAGTTTTGGGTAGTTATGTAATTATTTTCATGGTTTGGAATTGATTTAAGAGCCAGATTGCAAGTCATTAATAATGTCAATTTAATTACTGTAGAGTTACAGCTCATTTTGGACCCCAAATCAAATTACCCATCTTGAACACCACCTTATTCATCAGACTTGGCTCTGGTAATGATGTGGTGAAAACTGTCATTAGTTATTTTCAATAATCTTTTTCCTTAGTCAATATTTTTTCATTTGCAAGTAACAGATATATACTTTAGCTATCAAGGTGATGAGGCTTGTTGATGTATTAATTCACGTTGTTTTCTCTTGCCCATTCTAAAAAAAAGAGTTGCATTTTGCCTTCCCTGCCTTAGTTTGGTTGAGTTGCAGGGTCAAAGCAGAAATAGGCTGACATCGATTCTATCCTGGTTTTTTGGTTTACAAAGCCTACACCCTGAGGGGTTTATGCTATGGTGACCTGGTATAGGAAGAGCGAAGTAGGTGCCACTGAAGAGACAGTAAAGATGGAAGAGAAGAGAGAGGGGCACAGATCTTTCCTGAACACTAAGAAAGTGACAATGCTTGAGGGTTCCCTGAGTAGAATGATTATCGCTGCTGTGTTGTCCCCCCAGAAGTGATGGAAACTTGGAAGGCAGTGGCTCTACGTTGCTTCTAGGGCTAGTCCTTAGAGAAGAGGGCTAGAGAAAGTACTGAAAGTCCTCCCTCAGGAGTCCCCCCTCTAAATATTGAAAATTTAGACTAGGAGCTAAAATTTGTCAGGAACCAAAGAAAATGGGAGTAGCATCGATCTTAGCTCATTTTGTGCTGCTACAACAGAACATAGTAGGACCCCTTAGGTGCACTTTTAGGTATGGTCAACCATGGTCTGAAAATATTAAATGGAAAATTCCAGAAATATTCAGCTCCTAACTTTTACATCACATGCCATTCTGAGTAACATGATGTAATCTTGTGCTGTCCTGCTTTGTCCCCTCAGGGATGTGAATGCTCCTCTCCTGTTAGTCATTCAGCCTGTGAATGGTACCCACCCGTGAGTCACTGAGCAGCCTTCATTATTGGATTGACCTGTTATGATATTGAAGTGGTTGTATTTGAGGAATGCTTATTTGACTTAATACGGCCCCTAATTTGTAAGCGTTAATGATTCTGGCAATTCAGATACGCCAAAGAGAAGTCATAAAGTGCTTCCTTTAAATGAAGAGGTGAAGGTTCCCACCTTAATAGGCTGAGGTTGCTTAGATCTACAGTAAGAAAGACTCTTCTATCTGTGCAATTGTTACATTGTTATAATTGCCCTAATTTATTAGTGTTTATTGTTGTTAGTATTTTACTGTGCCCAATGTATAAACTAAATTTTAACATAGGTACATATATGCATATATATGTGTATATATATAAAATAAAACAGGATAGCTAGGATTTGGTACTATCTCTGGTAGTGGCTCTCAACCTTCCCAGTGCTGCAACCCTTTACTACAGTTCCTACTGGTCATGACCCACAGGTTAATAACCACCGGTTTCAGGCATCCACTGGGGATCTTGGTACATATCACCTGTGGATAAGAGGGGAACTACTATACACAGATTGGGTAATTTATAAAGAAATTTATTTCTCACAGTTCTGCAGTCTGGAAGTCTAAGATCAAGGTACCAGCATTTGGTGCCCGGTGAAGCTGCGTTGTCTGGAGGGGAGGAAGTGGTGTCCTCACATGGCAGGAATGAGGAAGAACAAGGTAAGTGAACCCTGTACTGTGTGAAGCCTAGTTTAAAAGGATTTTACTCCCATTGAAGAGGGGTAACCCTCATTGCCAAATTATTTTTTTAAAGAGTCTTAGAGTGTATTTCTGAGAAAGGGGATGGGACATCTCTGTCAAAGGCTCTGGAAAGTTCAATCATACCTTTTGTTCTACCCGGTCTGACAAATTTGCAAACTCATCCTAGAAAAGGTGCTGCAACCCTCCCTGTGGGGTCTCACTGGGGTTGCCTCGGGAAGCTATGCACTGACACCATCCTTCAGGGCAATTTTGGAACGCTTTTTCTGGACTGACCGTTAGAGCTGTCATTGTACAGCATGCAAAAACACACAACAACAATAATGAACGCGACCCAGCAAGACCCTGCCACACAAACGGCTGTGAGACACTGACGCCCTAAGGTTATGGAACCTCGAGAGTTGTCATTCAGTGCTGCCAGTGCACGAGCATGGTGGCAAGTCCTTACCTGTCACAACTCTTACAAAACTAGTTCTGGCCGGAATTCCAGAATGAGTTCCAGAATTACGGGCCAGACTCGGTACTGATGTCGGTGCTTCGCCTCCCGAGGGGAATACTTTGAAGGTAACTGTAGTGATACTCAGCAGTCAGGTATAGAGCACTGTTCCAAGGATGGGTTCACAAGCTTCATCGTCAGACCACATACTGCGATATCGGGCAGCTTAGTGAATGAGCGGGAAGCGACACGTGCTGAGTAGTGGATATACACTCACGTATCACAGGACACTAGTAATGCCACAGGAGTGGTGGGAAATGTTTTCTTTTGCTTTTTTCTTGGAGACAGAGTTTCACTTTGTCACCCTCAGTAGAGTGCCATGGTGTCATAGCTTATAGCAACTTCCACCTCTTGGACGGAGACGATTCTCTTGCCTCAGCCTTCTGAGTAGCTGGGACTCCAGGGGCCCACCACAATGCCTGGCTATTTTTTGTTGCAGTTTGACTGGGGCTGGGTTTGAACCCACCACCCTCAGTATGTGGGGCTGGCGCCCTACTCACGGAGCCACAGGTGCCGCCCTTCTTTTGCCTTTTACACAAATTATGTTTTCATCCTCAATTATACCTGCAGCAAGAGGGAAATTATAATAATCATGTGAAAAGAGGATGGTTTTGTGTGATTTTTGTGACTCTACATTAAGATTATTTGAGATTGTTAGGTGCCCTTAATGTCCTTGGCATACGATTCACTGTGGAAACAAAATTCTCCCTGTTTTCACTTCCAGAGTTTGCAGCTTAGCACAGGAAAGGGAAAGATACTCAAGGGTTTGAAAATCAGAAGTGGCTGAAGAAAGATGAAATGGAAGATCTCTAAATCCTAGGGTAGGAGAGTTAATATAGCAGAGAGCTCAAGTACACCAGGGAAAATGTTCACTGAAGCTTCACGGTGATTTGGGGGATGTGCAAGTTATGACAGACTTAAAAGGAGGGACAATATCAATTCTATTGCCTTGATAAGCCTAAGATCTATGATACTTCCATGACAAAAATCACCTATCACAGAATTGCAAACATTTCTAAAAGTTAGTAAGTGGGTCCATATTAATCTATGAAGGTAATTTAATCAATGGATAATTTTATTATACTGGATAGCAGTATCCAAGAAAAGAAACAAAGATTATCAGTTGGATTACTTAATTTTCCACTTCATCTATTTCCCAAAATTATGAGTGACTTAGAAAAAAAAATAGACACCCTAGAATGTAAAACGTGGGCTTTGCATAAATCCAACCACACACACATATATATAACAAAAAAGGATCTAAAACACAGAACCAATTCTCCCCCTAATCATATTGCTTAAGTGGTCAAAGATGGATCATAGGCTTGTGTAATATTTTCCCTTTTTAATTCTTTCTCATTATCCTTAAAAATGTCTTCACTATCATGCTTTGTAAATACCAAAAAGGTGATAATGTGTGTAAGTCTTAAATAAGAAGGCTACTACTCCATTTCAAGAATAAATACAAGATTAGGAGCTAAATTGTAAAATTTTGGATCTACGACTGTTACTCTCTTTTTCCGCCTGAATGACATGAAGGGCCAACTTGTTGTTTGTGTATCCATTTAATAGAGCTTGTCTATTTTCCTACTTGTGTCCAGGCATACCTTGTTTCATTGTGCTTTGCTTCATTATGCTTCTCAGATATTGTGTTGTATGAAAGTCAAAGATTTGTGGCAATCCAGGGTCAAGCAAGTCTGTGGGCAGCATTTCCCCAACAGCGAGTGTCCACTTCATGTCTCTGTGTCACATTTGGGTGATTCTTGCAATATTTCAAACTTTTTCATTGTTATATGTTTTACAGTGATCAGTGATCTTTGAAAGTACTGTTGTATTTGTTTGGGGTCCCACAAAACAGGTCTGTATAAAGCAAACTTAATCAATAGAGTAAGGGTTGTTTGTGTTCAACTCAAACAGAAGAGTTGAACTCAACTCTCAAAAGAGTTGTTTGTGTGCTGACTGCACCACTGACCGAGTGTTACAGCATCCATTTCTGTATCTCCCTCTCTCTACGCAGGCCTCCTTGTTCCCTGAGATGCAATATTGAAATTAAGCTAAAGAATAATCCTACAATGACCTCTAAGAGTTCAAGTGAAAAGAAAGATTATCCTTATCCTTCTGTATAAGAATAATGATAAAGAAGGAAATAAGGATTCTCTCACTTTCAATCAAAAACTAGACATGATTAAGCTTAATGAGGAAGGCACGTCAAAAGCTGAGATAGGCTGAAAACTTGGCTTCTTGCGCCAAACAGTTAAACAAATTGCGAATGCAAAGAAAAGTTCTTGAATAAAAATGAAAGCAATACTGTAATGAACCAAGGAAGGATAAGAAAATAAAACAGACTTGTAGCTGACATGGAGTCTTTTAAACCCACTGTTGAGACCTACTGCTCAGAGAAAAATAAAAAAGATGCCTTTTGAAATATCACTGTTCATATAGAATGAATGCACCTAGTCACTCATGAGATCTGATGGAAATGTACAAAGAGATGAATGATTGCTGTTTTCCTGACTACTCACATAGCATTTGTTCCACAACCCATGGATCAGGGGGGTAATTTTGACTTTCAGGTCTTATTATTGAAGCAATACATTTCATAAGGCTTCAACTTCTCAGATGTTGATTCCTCTGATGGATCTAGGCAGAGCAAATTAAAAAACTTCTGGAAAGAATATATCATTCCAGATGCCATTAAGAATATTCATGATCCATGGGAGAAGGTAAAAATATCAACATTGATGAGAGTTTGGAAGAAGTTAGTTTCAATCCTCATAGATGACTTTGAGAGTTCCTCAACTTGAGTGGAGGGAGTAACTGCAGACGTGATGGAAACAGCAAGAAAACTAGAATTGGGGGAGGAGCCGAAAAAGTGGCTGAATTGTGGCAATCTCATGATTAAACTTGAATGGATCAGAAATTGCTTTTTAGGGAGGAGCAAAGAAAGTAGGTTCTTGAGATGGACTCTACTTCCAGTGAAGATGCTGTGTGCACTGTTGAAATAACATCAAGGGTTTAGAAGGCTATCTACATTTGGTTAATACAGCAGTGGTAGGGTTTGAGAGCACTGATTTCAATTTTGTAAGAAGTCCTGTGTGTCAAAGGCTACCAAACAGCATCACATGCTACAGAGAAATCTTTCATGAAAGGAAAAATCAATTGTTGGCAAACCTCACTGCTCTTTTGTTTTAAAAACTTGTTGCAGTCTCTTTATAGCCCGACTCTGATCAGTCCACTTCTATCACCACTGAGGCACAACTGTCTATCAGCAAAAAGATGACAACTCACTGAAGGCTCAGATGATCACAAGCATTTTTTAACAATATTTTAAATTAAGGTATATGCATATTTTTTAAAGACATAATGCTGGTGTGCCCTCACCTAACAAGCACAAGGTATGGTCCACAGCACACCTCCCGGGTGAGGGGCACAACTACAACGGGACTTTACCTAACAAAACGGAAACAATGTAACCTAATCATTTGGACCCTCGTATTAATCTGAAATAAAAAAATAAAGGTCACAATGCTATTGCACACTTGATGTAGTGTAATCATGACTTTCCCATGCGTTGGGAAACCAAAAAATTCTCATGGCTCATTTTCCTGCACTATTTGCTGTACTGTGGTGGTCTGGAACTGGGCATCGCATTATCTCCTAGGTATGCCTTCCTGGACTTCAGATCCCCCAGTGGTATTCACTATCTGTAGTTCACCTTTGTAGCTCTTGAAGATATCCACACGTAAGTGGTCATGAACAGAATTAAAGGAGGAGCAAGTCTCAGTGGTACAATATGAAAGGAACACGACCCTCCTTGTTCGGAAAGTTTTTTTCTTTTCTTAAATGGAAACAAGATATTCCAATAAAGCTGTTGCCAAGATTGTGAAGTGACGTTTCTTAGTTTTTCCTTCAAGTTTCAAAGACAAGTGTTCCCGAAAGAGCTGATAAAGAGTGCTTCAGCCTTCTCCAGGAGCACGTAAGGAGGCGGGCAGGCTCGGAGCCCTTTAAATGGGCAGGTGGGAAGAGGAGCAGACAAGGGGGCGGCCAGGTGCAGAGGAAACAGCAAAGCCAGGTGGAAGGTCATTCCTTTCTTGCTCAAAATTATGCCTGTATTAGTGAAATGATGAGATATTTCATGTTGTTAATGCGGTCACATTGTGTGGCTGATTGTGTTTTCAACCATTCTTGTTCACCTTTGCTCTGAATAATCCCACTTATTGTGATAAATTTATTAAAAAAAATTATTAGTTGCTCAATGTGGGCTTTGGTCGGCTCATTTCTGGTGGTTCAGGGTCAAATCTAGGTTGACAGCCAACCCAGTAATTTTCTTTAAGATTATCAAAATATATCTTCTCAAGTGTATCAAAGGTGCCATCTGAAAGAAGCTTGACAGAATTTTAACTGTCCAAAAGAAATATTAGGCATTAATAAGACTTTAATGTCCCTAATTAAGATGTATGTGTGACTTTGCAGTGAAAAATTTTGGTCAAAGGTTAATTAAAAATGATAAAGGTAGCTGTCATCTTCTCTTTTAAAAAATTCATTATTCTTAATTGTTAATTGTCTGATAATTCTGAATCGTAAGGGATAAAAAATACGGTATTCAACTAGGAGTTATCAAGCAACTCCTAATGCCAGGTGACACTATTCTAAATGCTTAAAATAAATAAATGACTAAAATATAGTCTTTGCTCTGAGAAGTGAAAGGCAAAAACCATTAGGAAGCTTAGCTGGTTGTCCCATGTAGTTTAGTTAAGTTACATGCCTTTTGAAGAAATCTTGTTTGAAATAGAAAAAAGCATTTGACTGGATTATATGATATTATTTGGAAATTTTGTAAATGGTGTGGGCCCAGGATGCTGCTTACTGATTTTAAACAAACAAGAAAGCACTTTCCAAACCAGACCTTAGTTCTGGCTCCTACCCCTCACCTCTGTCTGCTTCAACCAATTACCCAAAGGGCTTTTACAGTAAAGCCATGTGTTAACACTAGGTGAATTTTAATGGCACTAATAATTATGTTTCTGTGTTTTTTCAAAGTATCTGAAGGATTGAAACTTTATGCTTCCTCTGCTAAAAGATAACATATTTGTATGCTACCTCTCAATGCTAGTTGAGTGCACAGCCATCATAACTATATTTTCCGAACTGGTATGTAAGGTTATTTGGGGGGAATCATGCCAGATTTTAGGCTTTTATTCCCCTTTGTGTGTGGCTCTGTGAGTAAATGTGCAGCTGTGTCGCAGGGAGTGGGGACCTTCTGTTAGACTGCTCCTTCCCCTACAAGTGGACCCATCAGGAACTCCTGGGCGATCTCATACAGGAAGCTGCTCTGTGCCAGGGCTTCACATCTATTACTTTATTTAACAAATCCACGGAATAGTCATAATTCCCTTCATTTTCAGTAAGAGAAAACTGGCTCAGAATACAGACCCCTGGGCCATGTGTGGGCTTGTGTCTGTATATAACTAGATCTAAGGTCTTAAAAGCCCTACTCAAAGAACAGGATGGGAGAACATGTTTTGCATTTATTTTGGGTAAGTGAGACTTGAGACATTTCTCTTCCCATGCACATCTACACTGTGTATACAAGTATAAAAATCTAAGGCCATTTTCAATATTTAAACTTTGCTTAAGATGATATAAGAAAGTATGTCTATATATAGAAAAGAAAATCAAGGACCACACCTGTGCATTTTAACCATTTGGGGGGAGAAATTATTCTGTGCATAACAACTTATCAGGATGTGGGTGCTTGGCTGAGGCTTAAGAAATTGTTAGTGCCAATTCCAGTTTGCTTAGTTCATTTACTTTGCACCTAAGTTGTAAATTAATCACTGCTGGTAACATCAATTTAGTTGTAATTAATCATACAGGGAGGAGGAAAGCAGTCACATTGGTGCCAGCCGTATTAACTGCCTTGTCTGATTGCTCTTGTGCAATTTTCCAGCACCTTGATGAATATACACGGCAAGAAATACTTCAGAGCTTCCAAGAATATTCATATTATATTTGGAACTATACTTGAAATATACTAGAATAGTTGATCATTGCTTCCCTGGAAGATTTTTTTTATGGTTATTAGATATGTAACTTTCACATATATACAAGCAAATACACACACAAACACACACACACACACACACAGTGCCTTGCTGCAGATAAATGACATGTTCATACTTTTAGAACCAGTGAAGCTAAAAATGGAGATTTTATTGGAGCCTTGGCTGGGTGTTCAAGGTTAGAGAGAAGTGGATTTCTACGAACAGCTGGTATTGATGTTTTCTACGTAGTTTCCACCTATCAAATAAATATTTAGGAGCCAATACAATTCTAATTTGCAAATATGCAATATTTATTAGCCCTTGACAAACATCATATTGATTTTTATACCATTATAGTATGAATGTATACATATATTTATAACTAATCTAATTTGAGGTGATTTACAATCAACAAACACATACACGTCATACACTGATATAAAAGGAATAATATATTAAACCAGTGTGTTTTACAATTCCTATAAATTATGACTTGTGGTCCCCTATCCATTGTTTCAAGCTGTTCATTGAGTTAGAGCAGCGGTCCTCAACCTGTGGGTTGGGACCCACAGGAACTGTATTAAAGGGCTGTGGCATTAGGAAGGTTGAGAACCACTGCTTTAGAGGATAAATCCCACCTACAACATATAAGTCATTGTTCAGCATGGAGTGGCAAGCTATACTTTTTAGAGCATAGCGAAACAATAGTCCTGAAACTGTCCTTTGCATGTGTTCACGTGAAAGGAGGGGGAAGGTCTGTTATGTCCTGTGTTCCGGCCTCACCAGTCTCACGACAGAGTGGCCGATAAGGTCTCGTGATGTGTGTTCTGGGTCAGTGCTCTCTGCCTGGCACAGGCACGGGCCTTTCAAGTTCCTGGTCTCTGTCTTGACTGTGGTCCTAAGATCCTGTACCCCGTATCCACCTTGGCACTGCCTGAGTCCTCCTCAGATCCACAAGTTTACTCTGGACTTTTCTATGCTCCTCTCAGGACATGTAAGAAGATCTGGATCCTGAACATGGAACGCCCAGGCCGGAGAACACTAGCCCTGCTCTCTGTTAGCCCTGACCACTGCTCGGATAGGTCCATGTTGTTAGATACTACGATGAACCTGAGAGTTTCCTAAGAAATGTGGAGCTTTCGTGGGCTATGCTGAAAGAATCAAACTAAAACCAAGCTAGGAAGTCTGCCCTGGAGTTCCCCTGATCCTGTCTGGATGTCCCCGTCCACCCCCTTGCAGTTCTGATGGCCCAGAGTACAGAGGACAGTGACTTCTGAACTCCCACTCTTCATTTGCGTCCCCTGTCTCCACCCCAGGCCCCAGGCTGCTGCTCTCCTGTCGTTTTCAGTCTTATAGAAATGTCCCCTTTGTCACATTCTCCCACTGTCTCCATGACACAGCTGACACTAAAACTTTCTGCTCTGGATTTCCCGGGTTTGGGATTCGGTACATAACATTCCAGTGTTTACAAAGCCTTGCTTTCTCTGAGTCCTCTGCCTCCGGTTAATAACTTGAGAAGTAGTAGGGGGTGGTCTTTCGAAGAGGAGCAAGGACCTTTCTTGGAATACTTGTGGGGGGACAGAACACACCTCAAAATGTGACGGAGGTATGGGAAATGACTAGTCTTCATCCTGCCCACATCCCTAGGCACTCAGCCACTCTCCACAGAGACAATTCCTGTTTCCTAGGCCACCCGTCTTCGCTCCCCAGTGGTGCTCTATGCCTATAAATGTACTTTCCTCTCTCCCTTCCCTTCAATTTTCTTCTCTTCTCTTCCTTGTCCTTCCTTTCCTTCTCTTCCTTCTTCCCTCCACCCTTTTTTTTTGAGACAGAGTCTTGCTCTGTCACCTTGGGTAGAGTGCAGTGGCTTGCTGCCACCTCTAACTCCTAGGTGTAAGCAATTCTCCTCCTCAGCCTTTCAAGTAGCTGGGACTACAGGTGCCCACCTAGCCTCCTTTTTTTTCTTTTTAAAACAATTTGTAGCATATTATGCATATGCTTCTGTATCTCTCAATTTTAACTTAATGTATCTTTACGGGTACATCTCACTACCCACAGAAGTGGCTCACTCTTTCTGATGGCTGTATGGCATTCAAATACAAAGGAATAACATAATTTTTTAACCAGACCCCCACTGGTAGTTTCTAGTATTTTTTCTTATAAATAATGCTATAATGAATATCCTTTAATATGTGTTACTTTGAATATGTATAGGTTAATCTATAGAATAAATTCCTAGATGTAAAATTGCTGGGTCAAATATAATTTCTTTATTATAATAGATAAGGCCAAATTCTCTGCAATAGAATTGTTCTGACTTACAGTGCTATCAGTATAAATAGGAGTGTCTGTTTCCCTTTACCTTTATTAAGGGATTGTAACTTGTTCATCTTTGATGGCCAGGGGTAAAACATTGCATCTCACAGCTCGAATTTGTATCTGTTTTGTCATGAGTGAGGTTGAACGTTGGGTGCATTTTAAAAAACGTTTTATACTTTCCCTTGTTTTTATCCTTTTTCCATCAATTTTTTTAGTGTTAGTGATTTTTAGACAGTCTTTATATTAAAAATATGGGCTTTTAATTTGGAACATGTCATTCTACTTTTAAAAATTGGTTTGTCATTTGCCTTTTAGCTTGTTTTTGGTATATTTTGCTATACAGAAAATTGTTATGTAGTCTGACTAATCGGTTTTTTATTTTACTGTTTCTTAGTTTAGTGGCATATTAGAATAGATTATTCAACTCTGAGAATACAAAAATAATTCTCTCAAGCTGTTAGTATTTCTATTGGGTCATTTTTTTAATGTTTAAATATGTGATCCATCCACGATTTATTTTCATGTAAGGTGAAAAGCAGAGATTGAATTTTTTTTCTAGATGGTTTACCAGGTTGTATCACCTCCATTTAATGAGTAAATGCATACTTTAACTTATTTGCAATGTAAGTTTTATTACATAATATATATTGTGATATAATATAGTAAATATCATATATAACATAGTGTGTTATTATATAATATACAGGTAGTGTTTATTTTCGAAATTTCTAGTTATTTTATTTATCAGTCTGTCTACTCATTTACTGGTATATTGTAACTTGAAATATTCCTAAAATTCATTGAAGAAAATATACAGTTGGGTTTTTGTTTACAATGTTGTATTTTTAACTTGAGTGATTAAAACACTTAACTAGATAGAGTAAGTCATACTTCACTCAGAAAGAAAAAGTTGCAAATGACAGAAGTAATTTGGAGGAATAAAATTACACCACAGAACTAACCTGGAAATTAGTCTGATACATATATGTCATTGCTTAACATTGAACATGGTTTATGTCAAAAGTTTTCAGAGAAGTCTGACAAATATCAACACCTGGAGTGACATTTAAGAGAACTACAGGTGGGCAATTGAAATCCTATTTTAACAGGTACAGTCTTTCCGGTGGAAAGTGTATTCCTGATGCTGATTTTCTTACTTGAAAAATGTGTCTTACACTGCTCACTCTTAAAGACAGAGTCAGGGACTATGTAGCCAGTAGAATCTAGAACAGATGTTAATCCTTACTGGAGAATACCAGCCTGAGCCTGACAGTTTTTAAGAAACGAGGTTAAATTCAGCACAACATACTAGCTCTACATGGTGAGGAAATGGAGATTTTATTGTTTGGAGGAAACGTTATCACCACTATAAGCCATACTGTCATCAACTCTTTTTTCTTTTTTATCAGTTGGACTTTTTATAACTTTTTAAGCTAAAAAACAATACACATTCATACGAATTTACACAGTACAAAAAGGTGTATTTAGAGTAAAATGTGAAAGTCCTCCCAACCAGAGGCAGCACTGTGGGCACATTTTGGTCAAAATTGTGGCAGAATTCACCTGTGAAGGACTTTTTTATTTTGTTTTGTTTTATTAATTTTGTTTTGCATCTTGATTTTGTTATTTAACCTGGTACTCTCTCTGTGGTGGATGTCTCCCCATATCCACACATAGCTTAACTCATTGATTTTTCATTGTATTAAATTTTTCATTAACGCCTTTCTCTTTACAAAATTTATAATCAGGATTATTATTATTTGAAATTGCAGAAAGTAAATTCTTATTAAAGTCTCAGTAAAACAAAACTGAAAATTAATGGAATAGAAAATAACTCTGAAAAGGTAGTAGGTATTTTCATTCATCAAATGTGCAAAAATAAGTACGAAGAAATAAGCATCATATATTTCTGTATTCTTTTTGGAAAGCATAATAATATAGCTATATTTTTATAAAGATATCCATATTATTTGGGTGAACTATCTCATTTCTAAGCATTCATACTGCATAGATAAAGGCCCCCAGAATGCAAGGCATATGTGCAAAGTTTTGTGTAGAAGAATTCTTCAATGTGGAAAGAAACTGGAAGTAATCTGAAGGATTACTTAATTGAACATGTCACAGGCAGCAAAGACATAAAATATTAGACTGTGATTTGAAAAGATATCTTTGTGTTATAGCAACTGAAATAGATGGAGTTTTAGAAGAGACTTTTGAATAAAAGTAGTGACTTAAAAAATAACGTGGGATAGTATGAACTTACTTGTTTTCTGTAAAAAGTATCAATAGCCACTTATATACTCACACATGAAAAGAGGTTTGAGATTATACACTTGTCTAGTAAAATTGCCTCTATCAATAATGATGTGATTATTAATAGTGATATGATTTGGTAATGTGATTATGTTTTCCTTTCAAATTTTTGCACCACAGAGATAGATCCAAGATGGTGACTAGAAGCAGCCCACACACAACACTCTTAAAAAGAGGATCAAAAATTGTAAGCTGATACCCACCTATCGTGGATCTTCTTGGAGAGAGCATTGTAAATTTTCAGAAAGCAATGGCACACGGACTGAAGGAAGCGGGGGGACGGGGAGATTCACTTGCGAAGATCAGAACTTTCCTAGGATGATGCCCTCACAAGGGGAAAAGGCACAGGAGAGAACCCCAGGGTTCTGGCTTGTAAAGTCTCTGCTGACAACTCTGCTAACAGCTAGAATAGCCAAAGAAATCTCAAGCAACAAGAGCAAATCTGGAGGCATCACATTGTCTGACTTCAAACCGTACCTCAAGATTATAGTAACCAAAACAGTATGGTACCAGTATAAAAGTAGAGACATAGACCAATGGAACTGAAACTAGAAATAAAACTGTGACCAAGTGATCCATGACAAAGCAGACAAAAACATACACTGGGGAAAGGATGCATTATTCAGTAAATAGTGCTGGAAAAACTGGACAGCCACATGCAAAAGAATGAAACAGGACCCACATCTCTTACCATATATATAAATTAATTTAAGGATTAAAGACTTAAATGAAAGGCATAAAATCATAAAAAAAAAAAACTGGAAGAAAATGCAGAAAAACTCTTCTAGACATAAATGTAGGGTCCTAGGCAAGGAATTTATGACTAACACCACAAAGGCAAATATAGCAGCAACAAAATAAATAAATGGGACTTAATTAAATGAAAAAGCTTCTGCACAGCAAAGGAAATTATCAAAACAGGCAACCTACAGGATGGGAGAAAATATTTGGAAACTATACATCCAACAAAGAATTCATATCCACGAGGTACAGAAATGCAAATAAAATAGCAGGAAAAAATAAACAACTCCATCAAGAATTGGGCAAAAAATGCAGAATGTTTTCAAAAGAAGACAAATAGCCACTGATCATATGAAAAAATGTTCAACCTCACTAATTATCAGGACATGCTTATTAAAAAAATACCACTTTAGGCTCGGCACCTGTGGCTCAAGTGGCTAAGGCGCCAGCCACATACACCTAAGGTGGTGGGTTTGAATCCAGCCTGGGCCCACCAAACAACAATGATGGCTGCAATCAAAAGATAGCCGGGCGTTGTGGCAGGTGCCTGTGGTCCCAGCTACTTGGAAGGTGGAGGCAGGAGACTCGCTTGAGCCCAGGAGTTGGAGGTTGCTGTGAGCTATGATGCCATGGCACTCTACCCAAGCGGACAGCTTGAGGCTCTGTCTAAAAAAATAATAATAATTAAAAAATACTACTTTAGTCCTGAAAGAATGGCCATTATTAAAAAGTCAAAAGCCAACAGATGCTGGCATCGATGCAGAGAAAAAGGTACGTTGATACACTTTTGGTGCGACTGCAAATTAGTACAACCACCATGAAAACAGTATGGAGAGCCCCCAAAGAGCTAGAAGTAGACCCACCAGTTGGTCCAGCAATCTTGCTACTATGTACCTTCCCAAAGGAAAAGAAATCATTGTATCAAAAAAGGTACCTGTGCTTGATTTTTGTTTGTTTGTTTTAAAGACAGTCTCAAGCTGTTGGCCTGAGTAGAGTGCTATGGCATCATAGCTCACAGCAACCTCCAACTCTTGGGCTCGAGAGATCCTCTTGCCTCAGTTTTTCTATTTGTGCTTTTGCTCAGGCTGGTCTTGGACTTGTGAGCTCAAGCAATCCACCTGCCTTGGCATCCCAGAGTGCTAGGATTACAGGTGTGAGCCACTGAGCCCAGCCCCCTGCACTTGAATGTTGACCACAGGATAGTTTACAATTGAAAAGATTTACAATCAACCGAACTGCCCATCAATTTATGGGCAGATAAAGAAAATGTGGGCCATAAAAATAAATGAAATAATGTCATTTGCAGCAATGTGGATGCAAGTGAAAACCATTATCCTAAATGAAGTATCTCAGGAATGGAAGAACGAACACCACACCACCACACGTTCTAACTAACAAGCTGGGAGCTAACCACTGGATCCACAGGGGCACAGAGAGACAAAAGATGGAAAGGACATTGGAAGCTAAGAAGGGGGAGGGTGGGAAAGGGCTAAAAACTTACCTATCATGTACAATAATCCTTGCCCTGGTGGCTGGCACATAGTGTATATGTAACAAACCATTCATGCCCCCTTAATATTTAGAAATAAAGAAAGAAATTTTGAACTAAAGGCTGGGTGCCATGGCTCACGCCTGTAATTCCACTGTTTGGGAGGCTGAGGTGAGTGGTTTGCCTGCTCTCACAGGTTCGAGACCAGCCTGAGCCAGAGCAAGACCTCGTCTCTAAGAATAGCTGGGCATTGTGGCGGGCACCTATAGTCCCAGCTACTCAGGAGGCTGAGGCAAGAGATCGCCTGAACCTAAGAGTTTGAGGTTGCTGTGAGCTATGATGCCATAGCACTCTACCGAGGGCAACATAGTGAGAATATGCCTCAAAAAAAAAAAAAGTTTAAACCCAAGAAAAATACTGAATGAGATTTATGCACCTTGGTAAGCAATTTTGTATTTCTTTCATCATTCAAAGAAAGTGACTAACGATACTTGAAATAAAAAAAAATATGATTGGATGAGCAAGTTTTATAGAAAATCCCTTTTTGTCTATTGTCATATAAGGTTTATTGATTTTAAAAGAAGAACCTTGAATATTGGTAACATCATTCTAAGTATGACAAGTGATAACAAGGTGATTTAATTTCTGATGCTCGGTATTATACTGATTTTTTTGTCCAGGGATCTAGACTGCTGTACCGGCTCATTATCACTTTGATACGTTCCCTGGAGGAGAGAAACATTCAAGGAAGGCTAAGGAAAATGTCACCTTCTTATCAGCGGGGGACTGGCTTCGACTCCAGCACAGCGCCCCTTGACCTCACCTTAACCACCCACAGCCTGCCTCTTCCCTGACCCCAAAGAGGCCAGGAGCAGGATCAAAGCGTGTAGGACACAGGGCACATGACATTTTTCTTTTTCTTAAACAACATATTCAATACCTTAGTGCATGAAACAAAATTTGTACACATCTGAAAGGCAACGGTGTCACTATCTCAGCCGCCCCCGTGGACAGGCTGTGGTTGTTTGGCATCCCTGTGATCCCTGACTCTGAATTTGCATGCTGCCAATAAGCAATTAGTTAATTATACCTATTCACACATAAGTGCTCAGCAGCAAAACTCACGATATGCCATTAATACAGTGAAAGAAACAAGGTGTTCAGGATAACTAAGCAGCACGGTGGCATCACCAGGCTACCTGCATCAGCTGCTCAACAACAGTGGCAGCAAATGCCAACAGGCTTCCAACCCCCACCCAGCAACACGGCGTTTCTACGTCTGCCCCAGAGCATCAGGTCTGAGCACTCCACCAGTCCACAGGGCACCTCGGAGATGACAGAGGAAACCGGGCTGGGGGAGCACCACAGAGGTTTATTTACCCTTCCAGCGTTCTGGCCACTGCAAAACACGGAGGAACAGTGTCTTGCTATTTACTTTATCAGATTAGCTCTTGTCTATCAGATGAGTTTCTTGCCCTTTATGCCCACTCATCCTCGACTAAGAACATGAAGAAGAAAGGCCTTCTCTTCCTTGGATGACTGTGGTTAAAAACTAAACAACTACAGCAAAAAAAGGATGCAGCAGATTAAAAAAAAAAAAAAAAACTAAAGCCGCAATTGGAAAGAGATGGAAATTAATCTTCGACCACTTTTTCAAACTTTGAGGGTTCACGGTAATCAAAACCACACTTTTTTCCAGGCATTTCTAGGTTTCTCAAACCATCTGTGCTTCATGGAGAATTTAGTTCATGTGTTTTTAGTTAATTTACACTTAACTCATCAAAATGTTGACTTGTTATTCCAGCTATTTGATGTCTCAGAAATCATACGCACATTTTAATACATGTTCAAAAGTCTTTCCCCCTTTTGGATAAGGAAGTCATCGTTAGCTGGCAGTAAACAGGACCTGGAAGAGCTTAAGTCTGATTCCAAATGAGCAACGAAGGAAATTCCGAGGGCTTTGAAACTTGGAGAACTACTTTTCACACACACGGCTACAACATCTTAAAAGGGATAAACATGAGAAATGACCGAAAGACGTTAAAATTGCCACAAGCATAAATAGAGTCTCTAGAATGGGAAGACATTAGTTAGCAACTTAAAATATCCATCCTATTAACGTCAAGGTCAGCACAAGTAGGCCAGCTCACGTCAGTTCATCTCTACGAAACATTGTGCAGAAGCCGGTAGGCTAATTTTTTCATGAAAAGGACAAATAATACAAATAATAGTCTTCAGAAAGTATGATGTTGCAAAGATCTTCTACCCTTTTAAGTATATTAAACAGATAGGTATTCAAAAGTTCCCATATGTTTATATATGTTGTCTGCAAGTAATGCCCCCCCCCCCCCCCCCCCCCCCCCACACCCCCCAAGCGAAAGAATTTATAAAAAAATATTTTTTTTAAAAAAATAAAAAACAAAAAATTTAGTTTGTATTTTTATTTTTTTTTCAACTTTTTTTTTTTTAAATCTCACTGCATACTTTAACATATAGCTAAACTTACATGGCAAACTTCAATTAGGTTTATAAAAAAAAAAAAAAAGAGAGAGAGAAAAAAAAGAATATACTTAGTGTGCTTTG
>CAUYQV010043878.1:0-52431 GCA_963574575.1 Galagoides demidoff | reverse complement strand
TTTTTTTTTTTTTTTTTTGGAGACAGAGTCTTACTATGTCACCCTCAGTAGAATGCCATGGCATCACAGCTAACAGCAACTTCACACTCTTGGGCTTACGTGATTCTCTTGCCTCAGCTCCCAAGTAGCTGGGACTACAGGTGCCCGCCACAATGCCCGGCTATTTTTTTATTGCCATTGTTTAGCTGGCCTGAGCCGGGTTCAAACCCACGACCCTTGATGTATGTGGTAGCACCATAACCACTGTGCTACAGGCACTGAGCCCATTATTTCATATTTTCTTTCACTGAATTTGTCATTCATTCCATCTGTAGTATGGCAAATTATCACCTTTAAAAAAAGAACACAAGATGACCTACCCAATGTTTTCCTACCTGTACACTAAAAACTGCACTGAAATGGAACAGGTTGCTCATCTCAGAGTTTATGCAGGATCTCTGCTACTTTCCCACAGTGAAAATTTCCACTGTGTTAATGAAATACATCTAATTTATCACACCACAAATCTGCTACTGTACTTCATAGATCGTGGCAATGATTTGTTTTTCAATTCAACCGAATTATGGATAAAACTACACACTCTGACACCAAGGTACAAATTAGACAGTCCTATTCAAAATGTTGCCAGAGACAGATCTGACTCTAGGATGTAAATTAAGGTTCGAATATTTTTTAAAAATCTATATTTGAATATTAAAAACAATCCATCTCATGGAGACAGAGGGTAGAATAATTACCAGAGGCTGGGGAGAGTAGAGAGGAGGTGGGGGTAGAGTAGGAATTGTTAATGGATACAAAACTATAGTTAGATAGATAGAATGAACAATGTTTAATAGCACAACAAAGTGATTATAATCAACAATAAGTTAGGGTACACTTTAGAATAACTAAAAGAGTGGAACTGGAATGCTCCTAACACAAAGAAACGATAAATGCCTAGGGTGACAGATACCCCAATTACCCTGATTTGATTAATTCACATTGTATGCCTGTATCAAAACATCACATATACCCCATAATAATTAAAAATAAAACATTTAAAAATTCCAAATACATCTATATTGGAAGAATTGAATTGGTTGAGGAATTAGATGACACCAGATAAGATATTGCTATCTTGGACATCCAAAATTACACTCCAGGTTTTATATCAATTAGAGTAGGAACCAGGACTTGAAGGCTGGAGTTCTTCCTGTCATGTGCAAATATCCTGAGGCTCCTTGCAGAGAAGGACGCTGCAACCAACCAACCCATCTGGAGCTGCACTGGAGTTACTCGGCCGTCCTTGGCACTGCCGCGGCGTAGGCTGAGGTAGCTATTTAAAGTGGCATTCCACACTTGTGGTTGCGTCAGAAATGACTCAACCAGAGAGACGTTAGAGTGCGAAATCCAGGGTGGCAATGACCTCTAGCGTCCTAAAACAAGACCTTGGAAAACTAATAAAAATGTGTCCTGTTCTTGGGCCATTAGAGCTCTTCCTATGGATTTTCAAGCCTGATTAGGTTTATTGTAAAAGTTTATATTCTGATTGGGCCGACTGTCTTATTTGGATGACAAATTGCACCTACTTTAAATTATCAAACACATGCTGAAGTTTATTGACTTTTTCTGTAGGTGGGGTCTTTATAATACAACATGCTCTAACAGAGAAGTGGTCTGTAGGTGAGTAACGTAGCACGCATGCGCACACGTAGACTTCGTTCTGCTGTCACCCAAACAGGCCTGCTGTGACCTAGTTTGCGCCCTAGACACAGAACCTTGATTACAAGTATCAGTTGGATCTGTCTACTTCATCTACCTGCCCGCAGTAATATCCAGAAGTCCTTTACTTAAGGCTTTTAAAGACTTTAAAGGGGATGACTTAAGGGGAAATATACATTCATTTTATGCATTAGTTGAGGAGTTAACTTAAACTCGGCTATATACACAGCTAAAACTAAATAATGTACAGGTGCAAAGTCTGGTAAGGTTCTGATGTTATAGTTCTTAGTGCCTCTTCGAAAGCTTTAGAGCGATGAAAACAAACACCTTCCTCTCGGACTTTTTTTATTTCCTGTCTCTGTGCCAGTTCCCACACGTCTCTGTTCCCTGTTCGTCCGTGAATAGCTGCTTTATTCTACACTGGCTGTCTGTGTTAAGGCTGACATTGCAACTCCAGAGAAGCCTCAGTCTCCTCCAGCCCTTCAGGGCTCTGATCATAAACATAAAGTCATCGTCAACCGTGGCCCAGGAGATACAGGGAAAGCTTAAGGCAGGGAAGGGCTGGGTGTGGCTGAGGGACGCAGGAAGTGCCGCTTGCCTCTCCTGCCGCTGTACTAAGTAGAAGATGCTGACTGTCGTGGCCTAGGGCCATTTTTATCCCTCTTTGTCTCAATGAAGAGGTAGAAAGAGTTTTAATGACAAAAGGGCAGTTGGTGGGCAAGAATGACTTCCAGGCTGACTACTATCTTAAGACACTTCTATCACCTCTTAGGATGCCTAGACAGACTATTTTTAATGAAGATGTGTCCTGACATTCTATAAATTCCTACTTTACCATAGAATCTCTCCTATAATATGCAGTAACACTCAATGACAGTAGGTATATATGACAAGGAGAAAAAGCAAATTGGGTTCAGCTGGCAGCGCTGTGTGGCCAGCCACCCTTGCTCACTACGAAAGTCACTGGCCCCTGCAGGCCACGCTTATGTTATACTCAGTGCAGATTTCTGCCTAGTGCATTACAGATTGCTGAGTATCATAAAACTTCTGGGGTTATTCCCAAATAGACTAAAACCATCAATGCTAAGTCAATGCCCAAAACAAACAAACAAACAAAAAATTCTACTATAATCTATGGTTACTTCATGCATTATACTTTAACAGTTTTTTTCTGTAACCATGTTCAATCAAAACTCTTTCAAAATCAACTAAATTATTTTGAAAATATCTTTTCTGTTCTTTAATCAGAACATTCAGTTCACCTGGGTATACAGATAGAATCCCTCTGGTAAGAATGACTCTTTCTTTTGGGTCAGTTAGAAACATTTACTAGAGCCAGACAAGTGATTTTTAATAAACACAAACCCATTTTGTTTATGAGTTTTAAACTCTTTTTAAAAATTATAAGAGCATCATTTCTTAATAAAAACCACTTGAAACATTTTGTGGAAGAGGAAGCATTTCTTAGTGTTACGGTGGTGATTTAAAATATATTTTCTCTAGTTCTATTTTTGAACTTTAATTTTTTTGCTATTTTTTAATAATTAGTATATGTATTTCTAGTAGATTGCATCTTTTGTGGATTAAAAGTGCAGAGGAATTAAAAAAATAAATGAAGTGTCCAAAGGTTTTTATTTTTGATGATTCAATTTATGCAATATTTAACATTCCATAGGATATCCAGCATTTTATATATGAAATATAATATATGATAAAAGTTGGTGAATTCAACATTTTATAACAAACGATCTTACATGAACAGATTCTTCAGGATGAGATTATTTCATTGTATGCTATATGTCAAATATTTCTATAAAATATAAAAGTGGTTAGCAAAAGGTAAAATACAGTGTCATTCAATATAGTATCTTCCCGAGTGCAGTTCCAATACAATTGCTATATATACCATATCACAATTCTTTTTTGTTGTTGTTGAGACATAGCCTCAACCTGTCCCCCTGGGTGGAGTGCGGTGGCACCACAGCTCACAGCAACCTCCAACTCCTGGGCTCAAGCAAGTCTCCTGCCTCAGCCTCCCAAGTAGCTGGGACCACAGGCACCCGCCACAACACCTGGCTATTTTTTGGTTGCAGCTGTCATTGTTGTTTTTGGCGGGCCCAGGCTGGATTTGAACCCGCCACCTTAGGTGTATGTGGCTGGCGCCTTAGCCATTTGAGCCACAGGTGCCAAGCCACCATATCACAATTCTAATCAGAGTATGACTATCACTATCCATGATCACTATGTATCATATATATTAATACATCATACTAATACAGGACAACCTAGATTCTTTCTAATATGCTGGGAGGGGAGCTAAATAGTAACAATATTAATAAATATGGATGAGATGATGACTAACCATGTCCTTGAGGAGTCACAGTGATTTCACATAATTATTAGATGAGCTTTCATAACAAAATTCCACTAGAAAACGTAAATGCTTAAAAGTAAAAAAGCAAAATGATGAAGCTATCTAAGTTTACGTCATATACACCATGGGAATTTTCTCATAAACTCTTGGCACTTAGAAAATATTTGTTTTTCTTCTTTCTTTTTTAATGGAAGATAAAACTCAGAACACTTAATCAGAAACATTACAAACCCTTCTAGAGTCTTCCAAAGTGGAGAGTATTAAATATTGTGAGCGCTCCCTCATAATGCTTAGCTTACCTAAAATAGCGGATCATTCACATTATAGAGTCTCTCACTTGAAATAAAGAAAACAAATCTGTTAACAACCAAAGCACTGTACACAGATTTTTAAAGCCAGAATATTTAAATACTGCCAATGTACTCTCTTTTGTAATGACATGGAGTAATCTGGAAAAGAACTCCTTAGCTGTTGTTTTTTACTTTGAAAGTGATAATTGTACTTATTGAGGTTTAAAAAAATCCAACTTGAAAGGGATCTGAATGTCTTCCTTTAACATTAATGAAAACCAATGCTTTTTCTAAAGAGATGGAAAAACTGCTTGGAAATTAAGACTGGTCCTCTTCAGAAGCAACCAAGAGTGAACAGTGCATGATTCTTCAGTAATTTCTTTTTCTCAAAAATATTCCCTGGTAACCATACAGTTCATTATAAAAACTGGGACATTTTTAGAGTAAAAAGAGATGCTATTAATGATTAGACTGGGACAAAAGGCATTAAGCGGGGCTACCTCTGTAAAACCAGGCCCCATGGCACCCTAGGTAAGGGGACACAGGTGTAGCTTTGTATAAACTGCCTCCTCTCCTCTTACCCTCTTCTGTCTGATCAAATGTGGCCAAGTGAGCAGAGTGGTGAGTTTTCAGGGCAGATGTTCCAGGTAAGCAGAGAAGCACAGATCCAGAAACAGGACTACTGAATTAGGAATGAAACATCTGAGGCATTTTAATCAAAATCCAATGTTGTTTTCCATCTTATCTACTCTATTTTATACATGCAATTTCTTCTAGGGTTTTGACCTGCTGGTCTCCATGGATGATATATTTTAAGAAAGGGAGGGGGTGGCTCCTATGGCTCAAAGGAGTAGGGCGCTGGCCCCATATGCTGGAGGTGCCAGGTTCAAACTCAGCCCCAGTCAAAAGCTGCAAAAAAAAAAAAAGAAAAAAAAAGAAAGGGAAAAAACACAACTCCAAACTAAACCTCCAGACAAGCCCTGTTCTTTCAAACTCTCTCTCTGGTTAATACCTTTGAACTCTTATGTTCTGTTATTGGAAGAACCCAGACATTTTAATCTTTACAGCTGGGATGCAGAGAGGAAAGGTAAAGAAAGGAAAATGGTAAAATGGTAAACAGTCAACACAGCAAGACTGTGATGGTCCTGCAAATTTGTCCACGGCCAAACCTAGATATGATTACACTACACAGAGGTGCCTTCTGCGTCTGATCACGCAGCGTCACTTCATCTTTTTGGCCTATTTATGGTTTTAATCACTATTGCTATTTTTTTCTCTTAAGACAGTCATCATCAGAAAGCTAAAACAAGAGCATTGTATAGCTAGCGTTTTCTCTTAATAATAACAATTCTATGTACAGGTGTACAGATATAAACCTGTAAGCATACTGTGGAAAGTTCTCTTTCTTACTAAAAGGAAATAATTTATGGTTCTATTCCAATATCTTCCTTTTTATTTGAGTGATTAGAAAACCTGATCTATACGCTATAGAATAGAATGAGAATGTTGTGTAATCTTTCCCCCTTGATGAGTACACAGGAGTTTTTGTTTTGTTTTGCATTATTTTCTATTTAACTATTTCCATGGCTTGAAAGTCCCACACTAACTTAGCTGGAAGAGGGAGTGTGGTTCTCAATGAGTTGTTATCAATGGAGCAAGCATATAGGTGGCAGCCTCTGGGAAACTCCAAACCTTGACCCCTGGCACTGCCAGGAGCCAGAGATGCTGGTGCAAACTGTACACCTGTCTACACCAGCTGCCCCTTTGGTTCAAGGATGACTTAAGTCTCTCCCGCCCTTCTACGGCTTGTTTTAGGTGCTATGTTGCATTATGTCAACAAGGATGAGCCCATGGACATTGCTCTACAGAGGAAATGAGAAGCAGCCAAAAAACTGAGTCATCGCCTTCCCTCTCTGCCATGCATTTTCATCAGAAGCAACAGCACCCCCAAAGGGAGAAGACCAGTTCCGCAGGGAAGGGTGAAACACTTGTTACAATCGTTTGTAGCTGTCTGAACTCCACCCTACCAGACAAAGTCTTATTCTATCTTATTCCTGGGTATTTGGTTTCTCTCCTCTCATTAGGGAGAATATAAATTTAACTTAATTTTTCCCTTTAGGGGGCTGTTAATAGGAAAAAGTGGAGAAACATTTCTCTAGCCAATCATTCTCTTCATTTCCTAAGCTCTTCCCAAGTCATTTCCTGAGGACACAAGATGAGAGAGAAGAAGAGAGGCAGAAGGAGGAGGAGGAAGAAGAGGAGGAGAGGGGGAAAAAATGTAAGAAGTGGTAGCTGCATATGAACGAGGATACTGAGGAATGGGGAGATCATAGGCAATGCCCCCCACGTGGTCCTGTGTGCTGACCAACAGCTGCAGAGTGGCTCGCTGTCTGGTTCAGGATAGAACTGTGTTTCTGCATACGTCGCCTTCTGCTGTTCTTATCAAAAAGGGCTGCTTACAGCCTCACTTCCTGCACTGATCCCCAGTTCAGTCTGTCATGTGGCACTGTCCACACACCAGGCCTCAGAGGGCTCAGCCAGGCCTATCTGAGTTTGCCTGAAACCCAGCTGACGCCTTCTATTCTTGACCTTGCTCAGACCTTCAGCGTGAGGGCCCTGTGTGGTGCCCATGAGCCTAGTTCCTTTCAGATGTCAGGTGGGCCGTGCCACTTCCTGATGGTCGTTTCATCCCAAAGGCTGCAAATACTGCGCACCACAGGACTCATTTCCCTTAATGCTTTTCAACATCTTTTAGATTGAAGTCACTGTATGTGATATTTACAGGGCATTAGCTACTGCCATTTCTTTGGGAAGAGGCCAAGGAAAAGAAAGAAAAATATTTCCAATCCAGAGACTGACTAGATTACCCTGGCCTGGAAGAAGTACAGAATCGAGTCTAATTCCAAGTCAAGGAAACTGGCATCCAGATAAGCCCATCTCCTCCCCTTGCACATTCCTGTGAAAGTCATACCAAAGCAGAAATCCCATGTTGTGGTAACCCAGCAAGTTGTTCTAGCCATCCTCTGCGCCCATTCAGCTGGGCCAAACATTCACAAACTGCCCCAAATTTAAACTGCGCATTATCCGTATATGAGGGTATATATGGTCTCCAGGATACACTGGCAGGATTGAAGGAAGAATCCTTCAACTGTGTTCCCTAATCCTTCAATGTGTTCCATAACCCAGATAACTGAGAAATAACAATTTCTACATATTACCTGCCATGTATGTAGAAAAAGATGATTATATTATGATCTTCTGAATATGCATGAAAATGCTAATTTGTTAAGTATAGGCATTTCATAAATATCACATTATTAAGCCTTGCTTGGCTTTTTTTAGTGATTAGTATACCACAACATTCAATTAATAAAAATGTCTCCTTACATGACACCAGGGAACTGGTCAGTAAGCACTGACTTGTTCTTGTCAGGGTCATGCCCAAAGACAAAAAAAGATAGGCCAATGGGCCCTGCAATAATTTCATATACCACAGTGGATGTCCATATCATGGGCTGAACAATTATTACTTAATTGATTACAGAGTACTTATTCCACATCAAAGAATAGATATTTGAACCTATTGTAAAACATACATAGTAAGGGTCAAGTTTTTCCTCTATGCTACGAATCTGGCAAATAATCTTGCCATGTTTAGACTTTCTTACAGAAATATTATAGGTAAATTATAAAGTATAGAAGGGAAAGGAAAGAAAACCAAGTATTTTCAATGATATGAAATCCTGGTTTAGGATGAAAAAAAAATTTTTTTTAAATTCTGGAGAGAAGGGAGTAACTACGTGTCTACCATGTAGCACAGACAGAGCATATGTTCAACTAAATCACCAAACTGAATAAGCAATAATGGAAAAGGCAAAGTAAGCCAATATCCGCCCCCCAAACAAGTAAGGATGAAGACGTAGATTCCCATCCTTCCTGCCCAAGAGCCTGACAGCATATGAAGGAGCCTGATGTACCCATAACATAAAGTAAGCAGAGCAGCTAGAGTGTCACCCGGATGCAGCTGTAATCAAAACCCTTGTTCTGAAGTTGTGAAAATACATGCATTCATGCCCCTCATCAAGAACAATTCTGGGAAAAACATCAACTTTTATGACTTGAGAAGAGTACAGGAAAAGGTAGTGGTTTATATAAGACATCATACAGAGCTATTTTTAAAAGGCTCTAAAAAGGTTCTAAACAAATGAACAATACTTTCACTCAACTACTGTATAATTAAGTGTAAATAATTTCCACAATATTTCACCATTCCAACAGAGAGAAAAATGTAGACGTTTAAATAAACACACACAAATCCTTTAGGAAAATTTAGCAAAGAGTCTACTAAAAGTAGCAAAGATTCACCTAACTTGATTCATAATTTGGAAACAAATTTACTATATATAACTACATAAAATTTATTTTCACCCACAACCAGTGTTATTGGCTGCTGGGTATAGGTTGTAAGCAGATATCTTATCTATACCTACATACATAATTTGAAGAAGGCTTAAATAATCTGTTGCATGGGGGTATATCACAGTATACCATAATAATAGGTCATTGTCATCATTACCTTTGTACGGATCAAGGGATGGCAACTGCTTCTACATTTTAGAGATTAAATGAACTTCTTCGTCTAGGAAGTTGGGTCATTGTCCCTATTCTATCCTTACTAGAAAGTCTTCAGAAAATATATATACATATGTGCATTTAAAATTTCTTCTTGGACTTAACTTTAGATATATGTTAATAACATTGTTATGAACAAATAAACCACATTAACCTTTCAAATGTTCTTTGACTTCGCTGCTATATTTTTACACAGCTAGCAAACTTCCTCTGGAACTTTTGATGAACAATTATTTATTCCTCAGTTGCCTAAAGGCTTAAAAGAATTCACTTAATACCCACAATACCCACTTAAATCCACATCTCACTCACTTTCAAAATTCACTTTATATTTTTAGTAGTAACTCAAACATATAACTAAACGCTTGATGTCAGAAAGAACAGTAGCCTTTCTCAAACAAAACCCACAAATACAGCACATCTATTTCCTTCTTACAGATAAAACAAAAATAAACAAATTATTCATAACTACAAGGAACTAGTTGCAGTCCTCCATTTGTCACAAAATATGCATGTCTCCATTACGCACAACAGAAATACATTTTATTTCACTTAGGTGCACCTGCTGGCTGGAAAGTAAAGTGCCTTTAGAAGTCAACTGGAAAAAAAACTGAACAGTGCAAGAAGCAGTGGCGTGATCATTTGCTTTAGCTGATCATTTACATTATTTTTTGTGGATTATCATGCAGAATCTTAATTTTTGGTCAAAACTCTCATATGGTCTGTTATATTTCTATAGCAATTACTGTGTAGGATACTGTGAAGGATATTTAGAAAAAAACTGTAAGTAACGGAAAGAATTTCTCTGATGATATTCTTCCTTTCTCCCTTTTCATCTATTATGTACCAAACATCAAAACTATGCTTCTGCAGCTAACGATGGGATAGCTCTTTCGACTTTTTACTTATCATTCACACTGCAATACAGAATGAAATGTATGCAATGAAAATTGGTTTGCGCTAACCCCAAAAGCTCTCGATAAAATTAGATAAACACAATCATGCAGTCGAATTACATACTAAAATTAGTGACAAAAATTCACTCTGAGATTTAGATAGATGCAGGCACACTGGAAAAATATGAATTCACCTATACTTGAAGTAAATACTTAATGAACTCTGAGATGTACATCTCACCTGTGAAACAACTGAGCACCCACAGTCAGAAATATCACTGTTACAGGAGCCTTTGCACAAGAGGAGGTGAATGGACACATTCTGGGCATTGACTTGGTCCTCACACAGCTTAATAGAATAGTCCCTTTCTCATGGGCTGGTCCCCAACCTCTGTGCCGCCCAGGACCACTCTCCTCTCTTCCCTGCAGCCCCACAGCTCCAGGCCGAGAGGCCACTCCTCCACTCCCAGCAACAGCACCTTTCCCCTTTCTTCAGGATGGAGCCCAGGCCCTGGGCTTCTGCAAGACTCAGTGCCTGAGAGGGGTCTGAGCTAGGGCTTTCCCCTCAGCCTCCAAGTCGCCAACACCGTATAGAGCACCAGGGAAACCAGAACTCTCCTTCACACTGTGTGGCCCGGACTTTCTCCTACAGGTAATACTATCTTAAGACATGACACAAGAAGAATAACTGTATCTGACCAAATAAGGTTTGGAAAGGATTTTTCACCGTCTGTGTGGCCACAGTGTGTTCCTTTTACCAAAACAAGGAAAGCAGAAGCACCTTTTCCGACCACGCACAGGCACGCCACGCCACCCGGGTCATACCTTTGCAGCCACCGAGGAGTTAGGCTTTTCCAGCAAGTCCCACAGTTTCTTCCTCTTCTCGGGGCAGCAGGTGTTGTCAAACTCCTCCCCCTCCCTTTCTCGCATGGTCTCTGCCTCCCGCCGCAGTTCCTCGTTCATCTGTTCTTTCTTCTGATGATACCTGGCCTGGCAGCAGGACTCCAAGTATATCTCATCAATCCCCCAGTAATCAAGCTCTTGGCCAAAAGACAGAGCACACATTTCCTCCATCATGTGCAGTTTCCCCGTCCGGTAGAAGTTTAAGATGGACGTGAAGGCTCCTGGATGCCGATCGAAGAAATACTCGTTCTCGCTCAGATTGTAGTCATCGCACACCTCCAGGAGGCTCTCGTGCGTGTTGCAGTCCCGAAGCTTCCCCAGGCGCGTCCTGGGCAGCCTGTCCAGCGTCCTCCACAGGACCTCGTGGTTCAGGCCCCCCACGTTGATTTTCACTCTCCGGGAGCACGTTTTGCTCCTGATAATGTCCACGGGCTCTGGAGGAAGAGAAAGTGTCGACCTGGAAGTCTTCCTGTTTAAGCCGGGGGGCGCCTTCTCTGCCATGTTGAATGGGTCAAAGCGGCAGGGCCAGGGTCCTCAAAAACCAGGTCAGCTGAAGCAGCGTCCCTCCGGGGCAGGCATGGCCACCAACGCAGCTGCAAGAAAACAATAACTATGTGGTTACTTGCCTTTTTCCTGAGTATTTCCTATCCTCTGGGATCATTTTGTTGTCGCACCGAGGAGGGATACCATTAATTACTGAACATACTTAGAGATACAAATCTTTGTTTTAGGATAACGATTTTCAACTGTTGTGCTGCAGTGATAGGATCTTAGGTGTGCTGTGAAAATTTGTAAAGACCATTAATTAAATTATTTTTGAAAGAAGTTCAAAGCACAGTAAGGGTATTCTTTTTGTAACTCTTTTTTTTTTTTTTTTTTTGGATCGACATGATTTAAGTGTGCTGTGGAAGGTTAACTGTAGGTTCAAGTGTGCTGTGACTTAAAAAAGGGTTTGCTGTGACTGCTTTAGGACACAAGCTAGGGGAAGAAGACAACTCAGGATACGACACAGAAGTGGCTACATACTCAGTCTGTACACCTCTAGGCTCCCAGCCTCCAAACTTTTCACCTGAGACCTCTTTCTCAAGCTATAAACAGATATCCATGTGCTGATTGGCTCTTTTCTGGAAAAACCAGGAGGACCCGTAAGCTAAACTGACCACGCCTCCAACCTGCCCAATCAGTTCCTATTCATTCTCCATCTCAGACTTATGGCCTTTCCCAGCCACACCCAATCTCCCCCACTAAAACTCTAAAAACTCCTGATCCGTCTGTCCATGTCCCAGTGAGCACTAGGTCTACTAGTCACACCTCTGAGCCATTCCATACGTCCTCCGCCAGTATTACCAAGTCCCCCTGACCACAGTGCTTGTTCATACCCTCAGCATCACCTGCCTCCATTTTTACAATAGCCTCTTAAACTGGATCCTGAACTCTGGTTTTATAAACCTAAAACACCTTCTTCACACAGCTGCTCGAATTATCTACTAAGATACAAATTTGACCTTGCCATTCACATGCTTTAAACCCTGTAAAGGCTCATTATTACAGAAAGTATAAAATCCTAGCAGCATTTCAGTTTCTAGTTGGTCCTACTAGATGTGGCTTTCCCTTCCACCCTCAGCTCTCCTCTCTCTCATCACTGTCATCCAGCCACGCTCTGCCTCCTCCACTGTTTGAAGCTCTTGGCCTTTCCATGCTGAGTTCTGGAAAGGCCTCCCTCTTTCTATTCCCTTTTAACTAACTGTTGCTTGCTTTTCATAACTCAGCTCAAACATCACCTCCTCCAGAAGGCCCTCCATGATATGCCCACTGTGGAATCATGAAACGCTCTGTGAATGCCACCTCTACAATACCCCTGCAATAACACCTACAGTATGTCAGGTGCTCTTAAGGACAAAGACTATCTTCTCTATTTTTGCCAAGTATAGTACTTATACAACGTAGGTTAATAAATGTTTTCCACAGGACACCTCACCAAATATATATGGCCAGAAAATGTGGAAATGGAGCTACTGGGATCACTTGCCTAAAAAGCATCCAAGTTTACAGGGTATGTGTGTAGAGCTGTGGTCCTCAACCCTGGGTCACAGACTGGTACTGGTCCGTGGCCTGTTTGGAATTGGGCCACACAGCAGGAGGTGAGTGACAGGTGAGTGAGTGAAGCTTATCACATATTTACAGCCACTCCCCATCACTCACATTATGCCCTTAACTCCACCGTCTGTTACATCAAAAGCAGCAGTAGATTCTCATAACAGCACAGACCCTACGGTAGACTGAGTGTGCAAGGGATCTAAATCGCATGCTTGTTATGAGAATCTATCTCTGTCCAATATGTGGAAAAACTGTCTTCCATGAAACCAATCCCTGGTGCCCTAAAGGTTGAGGCCCACCGGTATATAGTACTACGTATATACATATAATATATGTCAGAATGTGTGTGTGTGTTCTTTTGTTTCACTCCTCTTTTCTCCTGTTTACTAATTCTTTAAAATATTACCGCTGTAGCATTCCCTTTTGAAGAACTGTTATTTTGATCTACAAGAGCAAGCATCTTCTTAGTTACCTTCCCTACAATTTTGCAGAAAATCATGGAGCTCCAGTTCATCCAAAACACCATCCTTAATGTAAAGTACCACGTTTCACACAGTCCATATCTTATACCAAAGGGAAAAACTTTTAGATTTAAGAGGTCCTTATAATTAGAATTCTCTTTTAAGATACACACCAATTTCTGCATGCCTCTGGCTTCACTCTCCTGTAAGTTAAATTTATTTCTCCATCTGGAGGCCAAGTATCCTCTCAAATGAATATAAATCAAGTTGATGAAAAAATATAGATGGGCTACATAGGAAGTATTTCAAATATGGTCAGTAAATATAGTTGAATTGAGAGTTTTTTTTGACTAGCTGCAGAAATAGTTTAAGCACACACACGCACACACACACACACACACATACACACTTTCATCATAGATGATCAAAATGACTGTTTTCACAAAAATAAAGAAATGTCTTAATGATTAGATCAGTAAATTAAAATCTCTGGGCTTCAATTTCTTAATCTACAAAATAAAGATAATAATATTGACTTCATAAATAGTATTACGGCCATTAAATGAGAGAGTTTATGTGAAATGCTCACCATTGTATCTTAATAGAGTAAGAAAATTTATTTCTCCCCAAAGTTTGGTTTCTACTGAAAGAAAGCTAAGACTAAAAGCTATGTGAGTGTCAGACAGTGTTTAAATGTTTGGATTCTATCATCCTCAGTTGTAATTTGATACCCGGTGCTGAAGGAGGGGCTTAGTGGGAGTTGTCTGGGTCATAGGGAACAGATCCCTCCCCACTGTAATAAGTGAGTTCTCACTTTATTAGTTCAAGCTAGAGCTGGTTGTTTAAAAGAGTCTGGTACTACCTCCTCCATCTCTTGCTCTCTCTCACCTGTGGCACATCTCTTCCCCCTTTGCCTTCTGCGCTGAGTGGAAGCTCATTGAAGCCGTTATTAGAAACAGATACCAGGGCCATGCTTGTACAGTCTGCAGGACTGAGAGCCAAGTAAACCTTGTCTCTTTATATAATACATTACCTAGTCCCAGGTATTCTTTTATAACAATGCAAAACAGACTACTAACACAGTGTCCATTAAATAAATTTTAGCCTTCAAATTTTTTACTTATGTATATATTGTGTCTCCCCCAGTGAACTATAAAAGAATAAGGCCTGGAATTATAGGTTCCACCTTTCCTCTACCAAACACTAGACCCACACATAACAAACATCTCAGAGCATATTATCTTTGGTGTCACTGATGCTCTGTCTAAATTTTATATTCAGGTGTCCATGAACTACATATATTTAAAAAATTGAGCAACAAGATCAGGCAAAAACTGCTAAAAATATTAGAGATTGGGCAATTCCAGTGGTGAGTCTGAATGCCCAGTCTCTATGAAATTACTTAGTTGTGGGTGGACCACATCTCAGCAATCCATGTAGTTTATGTGAATAGACTACATAAATAATAAGATGTCAACTAATCATTTTGAATGTGAAAATACATAAACATGAAATGGCTTATTTTTTTTCTGGAATATCATGTCTTATTATAATGCAAAGAAGATAAACAATTTTGGAACAGAATATAATATCGGATAAGAGGTTTTCCAGAAACAGAGCTAATTCTGGTGTGATACAAGTATCTCACTGGTTTGTGGTCAAGGGCATAGTGTGATTTAGTGTCTTGTAAGTCATTATTAAAAGCAAATGCTACGTCATAGTCACAGGTAGGTCACCATTTGTCTTAAATAATTTCACGCTCATGATGTATAGAGAATCTTCCTCTTGGTAGAGTGTGTGTTTCCAGTGAAGAGAGGTCATAAGACTTAAATTTCAAAATGTCTGTTTTACTGACCAAGAACTTTCTATTCTAAGAAATCCAGCGTTGATTACAAATCCCACAATAAATGACAGACTGAAATTCAATGCCCTTTCTTCAAACCAGGGTCGAGAAACTCAGGGTGAGAGAATGGTCTGTTGATTTCCCTTTCTTAAGATTTCAAAATGATCTGCTTTTATTGTTACTGTGGTTAAAATTTTTTATTCTGCCTTGGCAGAATGTTCTGCTTGTTACCTGATAAAGAGTACTGGCTCAAAGGTATAAGTTCTTGAGCAGCTGAGAAGCTTTGGACAATGTTAAGAAAGTTAATCAAGCTGGCAGAATGAGCTTATATAATAAATGGAAGTCTCAGAGCATCCCTGATCACAGTACCTTTGAAACCCACTGAGTCTTTCTGTCTGCCTGGGTGCCATTCTCTCTTCTCTCCCATCCTCTGTGGGTTTCCCTCCCACTTTCCCCTTTCTCTGTTACACCACCTGCTGCTTAACTTTTCTTCCTTTCTTTTCTCTCCCTTCCTACCCTAGATCATTCCACCCTCACAGCCTCTTAGCCAACCACAAAACCAAACTATATTTTCAGACTTGTATACATTACATAAAATTTTCTGTTGTCAATCTTAATGTAAAAGCCTCCTAGGAATAAAATACCATGTCTCCCTCCAGATAAAAATAAAAACATCTCAAGAGTCATTTTTATTTTCATTTTACTTTATTTATTATTTTTTATGAGACAGGGCCTCACTCTGTTGTCCAGGCTAGAGTGCAGTGGCATCATCATAACTCACAGCAAACTCAAACTCCTGGGCTCAAGCAATCCTCCTGCTTCAGCCTCCTAAAGTGCTAGGATTACAGGCATGAGCCACTGTACCTGGCCCAGAGTTGCTTTTAATGGGAGGTCAAATGGAATCATCAAAGGGACTCTGTCTAAGACTCAGGACACCTCTGTCTAGTAGGGATGGCCTTCTGCATCCCCCCTTACCTTTCTGAATGGACTGTCTAAGACTCAGGACACCTCCATCTATTTGGGATGACCATCCGCATCCCCCTTTACCTTTCTGAATGGACTAAGACTCAGGACACCTCCGTCTAGTCGGGATGACCATCTGCATCCCCCCTTACCTTTCTGAATGGACTGCAGTGCTCTCACTTATTAATAATGGCATTTCCATCCCTACAGTGCTTTGATTTCCTATGACACTCGACTTTTTTCCTCCAATTAAGATATACTTACTTTCCCAGCCCCTCCAATCATTACCCTTACTTTAAACAGAAATAAACATACCATATTACCTCACAGTCAATGGAAACATTTTTGATGTCTAGTTTCTTGAGAAAAGGTGGTTTTCATATTTCATTTTAAGTACCCTTTAATATTTATCATGGCTTAGAACAAGACTACCTTCAGAGTATCATAAAATTTTCATTTATTTAGAGTTTAGTTGATTTTCTACACTTTAACTTTCCCTTTTCAATTCTTGTCATTTTCTGCCATATTAATTTTTTTTTCTAACAACAAGTTGGTCACTCCCCCCTGGATTAGTTTTCGTGTATTAACACTCTAGGGTGTTTGCAAAATTTATGTCTTGAATTTGGTAATTAAAGTAGATGCAATGTTACATTTTCTCACATAGTTTCATAAGTGAAATTATGTCTATTATAGTGATTTGTTACCCATAAAACTAATCATGTAATTCCATTGGGTAAATGAGTACGTTATAAAATGCAGTACTTCAAGCTTAAATCGTGTAGATGTTATCCAACTGTACAGAATTTATATACATAAACAGTCGGTTAAGGACTAAAGACATGTCTTTATGTCAAGGGCAAAATCTCACGGAATATTTTCTTTCAGCAGTTTGTTGATTTATTTTGCCTCATTCGATCAATTGAAAGTCAAGGCTGCAACAAAACAGTCAGCCAGTACAAATGTACTAAACATCCCTTCATTAGTCTGTTAGGGGAAAAAGCATCTCTTTAAACAATAAACAACAACAAACATTCGAGCTTTGCACAGCTGCAGGCCGCTCCTCCCAGCAGTGTGGAATTATGCTGCCACACGCTGAGGGCCCCACCTGACACAACACGACGTTCTCCTCGTGGCATCCTAATTACAGCTTGAAGTTCCAAGTTTGGGGGGGGGGGGCTTTTTTTTTTTTACTGTAGTTTCAAAAATACTAGCATTATGTCACACACTTGACACATCCTTAGTGTCGCCAGGCATGGTAAGTCGTATGTGTGATCCTGTGAAGATACAGAGCAAACCTTTCTAAAGGTCTCAGTGATGTTTAATGTTTCATTTTTGTGTCGCTAGCACATTCTGAGCAGGCACTTGAAAACAAACACTTCTAAGACCTTTAAGTCTGTATCACTCCATGCACAACTCTGAAGCGTTTTCTTAATTTTTATAGCGCTAGTTGTGGTATCTAGTGGTAAAATTTTTGTGGCAACTATTTCCATTTCAGAGAGCCACAGAGATTATGTACAATACATATCTGGAGAGTAAAAACATAATTGTTAGGGGACTACTTAATCGGGGCATTTTCTGAATAGTTTTACTACTTGCTAAAATCTTGAAAAGCCTCTCCAAAATTTACTAATGAAAAACAAGAAAATCTTAATGAGTTAAAAATAGACCACATGTATTTTGTATTTATGAATTTTTTAAAAGTCCCAGAAACTTTAAGCTATTTTTAAAAAATTCAACAAACCTGGGTTACTTTCGAACCTGGTCAGAAATGTTAGGGTGTCTTATCCTTTTCATTATTTTTTTAGTACGTCAAGTTCTAGTAACATCTGCAACACTGTCCTTGTCCTTAGGAAAGTGGAATGTGGCATTTCTTTTCTGTAATCAAAGGCTGCTAATATCAATATGTTCCTCAATTTTAGCACAACTATATACTTCTGTGTTTAAAAAAAATCCAGGACTTTTATCCTTGATATAACCGATGCTTTTTATAGATCCACTCAAATGAAATTCTAAAAGCTTTGCTTTCAGTGGCCAAAGGAAGCAATGGGTTGCAGTAAGAGGGGACAGGCAAGTAATAAGTAGGCTATGTAATACGAGCATCTTTCCATATCAGATGTGTTCAAATTTATAAATAAACTATTTTATTTAGACACATGATTTATCTTCATCAGAAAGGAGAAATTGAAGAATTAGACCAATATATCCATAGAAGGTGCCAAAAATGAGTACACATTTTATAAAAGGAATTTTAAGGAGGGAAAAAACTGTATTAAAATTGTAATGCTGGGGTAGTGCCTGTGGCTCAAAGGAGTAGGGTGCCGGCCCCATATGTGGGAGATGGTGGGTTCAAACCCAACCCCAGCCAACAACTGCAAAAAAGAGTTATTAAAAAAATTGTAATGCTCAATATATACCTACAAAAAGAGATGAGTACGAATCACCTTGAGTACCTCCTGTAACTTCAGAAGTCAATTGTGACTCGAGTATTAGTATTTTAATACAGATTTTTGTTTTCTTAAAATGTGTATTCTTTTTGGGGCACCCTCTATATATGCATATACGCATTTGCATATATATGCATATACGTATGTACAATTCTTTAAATGTGTGTGAATATATAAGTTTGTGTATGCTCAGAGAATAAAACACTAGATTTGTCTTTAGAAAAATGGCAAATGGCCTTTGGATAGGACATAGCTGACAAAAAAAAATCCTTCTTTACTCTGAAAAATATAACATTGAATTATAAAGCATCTTGGACTTTTTATAAACTTCATAGTATAGTCATGTCTGGAAATTTTTAGTCTGCTTCAAAACGTACACAAAGAAGGCTCAAAGACTTTTATACTTATACGAGCATTCAGCCATTTAGCTAGTGGGTTTCTTTTGTAACGGTAAAAATATCCTTGACATGGGGGCCCAAGATATGTTCTTTTCAATGTCTCCTTTTGCAAAAGTCTTCTCAGAGTCACAGTGCAGTAAAAGGGACAAATCAAGATGAAAGGTGATGAGGAAAATAAAGAAGGCAACCAAGGAGAAACTACTGATACCACCGAAAGGAATGGAAACAGTGGCCCATCCTGTAATACCTTGAAAAAGGAATCGCAGACCTTAGTCATGGCCTGGTTCTCTACATGGATGATCTGCTATGTGGGTGGTTGACTGAAACGTCATATTTCATGTGGGAGCCTGACATAACATGGAATTAGCCTCTATGGAATCAAACAGATGTTTACAAAATTTGGACAGGATTAGGTTTCTTCTAATAAAATTAGCGATCAGGTCATGTAATGATTGGTCTGAAATGTTCAGGAGTAAGATTCTTATATAAGAAATGTTTCTCAGTTTGCGCTCTATTTAATGGTAAATATACATTTTAAATTAGGTTTCTATCCCTATTTCTCCATAATCAAAAGCATTATAGTGTGGCTTTATTCAAAGCTCACGTACTGAGGATTAGTCTCTACAACTTCACCGTTATGCAATGCATTATATACTCCCATGTTCAGAGAGTAGAATCACTGAATGTGGCAGAAGGGAACTTGGATATGATCTGGTCCAGTTTCCTTATTTATACCTTTTTAAACTGAGATTGAGATCCACTGAGGTCATATGACTTGGCAGTTGCTGGGCTTGGAGTAGAACCCAGTTCCACAGATGTCTAGGGAAGTCATTTTCTATTATGCCCTACCTCATTATTCTTTATGTTTTTACCTCTTAGCTGTAGATTTCAAAAGCTTTTATTTCTCTGACTATCTCCATGTCAAAACATTGATAAGAACTACACTGAGTTGAGATGAGTTATCTGCCACATACTGTTTGTCTCAGTCAAGGGTGATGGCTGCAGTCAGGCAGTTGGTTGTGTTCTTGCAAAGAGACTCACTTCACTTCACAGGCTCACTTTGTCCTTCTTCTGCTTCCCTAGCCTTGGTTTTTATGACAGCCACCTCCTTCCACTCAGGACCTGTTCAGGCCAATCTGCACACTGCAGCCCAAACACCAGCAGGTCAGGGCCACCTCTTGTAAAAGATGCTGCCACTGCTTCCCGCTCTGAAGATTAAAACAGCACAATTCATAGACTGCAAGGTCCCTACCCTACTTAGTTCTATGCTTCTGTCTTGTAACTTGCTGCTCTCACTCTCTCTCTCTCTCCCTCCTTCTCTCCTAGACTCTTTCATTTCTTTTAATGTGCCATTAATCCTCTGCCACAGGGAATTTGCACATCTTTTTCCCCCTCTGCACTTTCTGATATCGATTCAAGGATAATATCTCATCATCCCTTGATCTCCTTGACCATACAACAATCCTCTTTTTTTTTAAGAATTTATAGAAGCAGGTCGTTTTCACCTGTAGCAACATTTGTCACAATATCAGATTTATATTTGTTAGGATGATTACTTCCATTATTTAGTGAATATCTATCCTTTCCACCAGGTTCTAAATTCCATGAGGACAGGGATGATGTCTGATCTTATCCATCACTGTATTCCAAATGACATATGATAAGTATTAATTGCATGAAAAAGTAAATGATCAGATTTACATATGCATAGATACACATATTTACTTGTTTATTTAAAAATTACTTTTCTCTCATTCCCATGCCCCCCCAATTTAATATGTCTTCCATGTATGAAATGCTTTCTTCCACATTCTTTGATAAATTCTTACTCTTCATTAATCTCTCCTGCCTCAGTGGGTTAGATGTCCATTTTATCTATAATAATGCTTTTTTCTTATATCATAACTATTGAATTAGAATTTTTATTCATTCACCATTTACGAACCACTACTCTGCTTAGAATCAGTCTCTGATATCATGGACCTTACATTCTAGTCGGGGTAGACAGACATTCTACAGACATAGGAGCAACTAACTTCAGTTGTTATCAAAGCTACCACAGAGAAGAACAAGATGTCATGTGAGCTTATACCTGGAGACACATTCTTAGCCCTGGGTTACATAAAAGTGACAGATGTCTCTTTATCCATATGCACATCTTTGGTACTTAGCTAGTGTGGCACATGATGTGACCATTTAACAAATATTTATGGATGACCTGAAAGAATGAATGATTAAGTAATGAATTTTAAATTAATAGTATGGTTGGTTTGTTTTGTGCGACATGTTTTGGTAACACAGTAACACCAGCAACACCAGTTTATTATGGTAACTTCCAATTTATTTAAAAGTCCTATTGATCCTTGTTTTCTAATTTTGATAAGTCCAGGGTTCAGAATAAAAGCTTGATTTTCTGGAACTAAGTAGAGAACAAATTACAAATAAATAAAACTCTCTACTAATTATTGTTGCCCAAAATAGGATGTGTTATCTCAAAAAACTAGTGGTCCCATTGCCTGACAGTGTTCAAGTAGACTCAGGTGACTACGTGTCAGGAACACATAGGGAAAACTCCTGTCCATTAGGAGGTTGACAAGATGGCCTCCAAGATGCCTTCTGTCACTGGGATTTCACATTTCTATGAGATTTCTGTGTCTACATTTTCCATGGGACAGATGAAGAATAGAAAAAAACTCTCTTTGGTCTATTTCTTAAGTTTTAAAATGTTTCAAAAGTGATTTTTCTGCTTCTCAGATTGCACTCACACCTAGGAAAGATATTCAGGCCAGAAAAGCCAGTATGATAGAATTCTCACCAATTAAAGAATAAAGAAAAATAAAAGAAAGGGATAAAATTAAAGAGTGCATGTTTTTCCAAAATGTAAGCTTATACCCTTCAATAATGGTTGTTTTCTTTTCTAAATACTATAATGCATTGCCATGTACAAAGGAATAATTTCATAATAATGAAACTCCAAGCAGAGCATAATTTGGGTTGGGAGAAAAATTTAAGGTGAAAGGCACAAATCTTCTCCAATATATTTTCATCATAATACATACGTGGCCATATACTATGATCTAAATGCTTACATCCCCTCAAAATCCTGTGATATCAGGAGGATATTTGGGGGTGATTAAGTCATGAGAGCCCAGCCCTCACCAATGGGATGGGTGTCTTTATGAAAAAGGCCCCAGATAGCTGCCTTGTCCCTTGCACCATGTGAGGACCCAACAAGTGGGCACCATCTGTGAGGAAGGAGCCCTCACCAGACACTGAATCTGCTGGCACCTTGGTCTTGGGTTTCCCAGTCTCCAGAAATGTGAGAAATAGATTTCTGTTGTTTATAAGTTACCTAGTCTAAGGCATCTGATAGGAGCATCCTTGAAAGGACTAACTTTCAGACTCAAAGGAGATCGCTGCCAAAATTCATCTTAAGATACTTATCATAGCTACAACCAGAGCCACAGGTATCTTTTCTTTCTTTATCTGACTACTTACATTCAAAATACTGTGTTCTAGAGTCTATCGTAAAAAAAGTTTCCAACAAATCAATTGTATTAATGGAACTAATTGAAATGTTTTAATTTTCTATGAGTAATTATATGCTTGACTTTTTTCTCATTCATTAGATAGAGAAGGGAAGAGGTTCCCCAAACTATAGACTCTCCACATTCCCTATGAATGATGTTTTCCATCAACCAGTGTCATCAGCAAGGATCATTAAAAGTATTTTTTAAGCATCCATCTGTGTATGGCATGTTATAAATATTCCTCCCTTTCCCCTACCTCTTCTCTTAATTGATCATATGTCTCTAGTGTAAACAGCTAGGGAACTACCACAATAATAAATAATTAATGGCAAGAATGTAAGGCAGATGGGCCAAATGACCTACTAACATCTATGAATCTTGGGACGTTACATTTATGGCTAGTAATATAACTTAGCACAATCTGATAAGAAAATATCAAAGCATTTGGAGAGAAAAATGAACTCATTGATTTCTATCAACATTTTCTAAAATAAAAATGTGAAAATTAGGGACTACAGATGGACCAACTGAAGCCTTGAGTTCATGTGACTTGTACCAGATGATACAGTCTTGAAATAAACAATTTGAAAAACTGTGTGGAAAAATATAAAAACTATGGTTACAATAGTGTAACAGGAAATATTACTTTGGACCAAGGGAGAACATATTCAAAAATAAATGATAGCTATTGTTGTCATTAAAAGGAATGCTGTGATTAAGAGTTGTAAAATTCTGGATTCTTTTTCCTTTTTTAAAGTTCTTCTCAAATGTTGTTATTTTTTAATTGTTTTTTTCTTCAAGGAAAGAACTCGTTATTCTAGATTTAGAAATGGTGATATTTAAAGCAGTCTTTTTCATCTTTGCAAGCTCATATAGTCAAGATTATAATAAAAGAACATGTCAGCATACAATATGCTATTGTGATAGGATTCAGACTTAGATTTTATTTCAGCTTAAGATCAAAATGCCCTTAAGTAAAATTTACATTTCCTAGAAGGTAGGGATATTCTTGGAGTTGTATCTGAAGGAGAGCCAACGTATGATCTCATCTGCTTTGTGAATTGTTAATGATTATCATTGTCATCACCTACCAAATATTAAGCGATTATTATATGCAGCCATTGTGCTTATCTCACTTAATTCTCACTACTTCCAAACCTACTTTAGGGTGGGTGTTATTAATGTGAGGTTCAGAAAGGTAAGTTCCTTGCTCAAGATGATACAAGTAGCAAGTTCTGGCTCCAGGATTCCAATCCAGGACTATCTTAATCCAAAGCTCATGTTCTTCACCTTCTAAGACACTGGGAATTTTCCTTTAATTGCAAGATTCTGGATGCCCATGATAACTAAGTGGAAATAAGACATTAACATTGAGAAATATTTCTAGTATAATATAGAAAAGAAGAGAGAGCCCTAAATCATTTCTGTAACAAAAGTTTACATTCAGGCCTAACTGGCATGTATAAAATCTATTACATATCACAATTATCTTATGCATAGACATGGTAGGATTGCCACTGTTTTTCCAGCTCTAATTGTTCAAAACTAACCATAAATTTTAGTATGTGACTTTCAAAAGTAATGCTATTAGCCTTAGTATTCAAGATTTATGGCCAAGATACATGCTTATAAATACTTTTTAAATGTTAAATTATATAAAATTCACAGTCATTGCAAGGGGTCCACTCTAACGGGGCAAACAACACCAGTACATTTATACAATCTTCTCAGGTCTCTTCAGCATCCGGGCTAGTAGTCAAGGCTTCTACTCGTGAACCCAAGTTCTTTCCATTAGACTTTGCTACCTCACAATGCCAAAAGTAAATACAAAATTAAAATGATAGAAGAGAAAAAAATGTGAAGCAAGAGTAACCTATTTCATACCCAGTTAAACCTATAAATACTGATGAGTTGAACATAATTATTAATGATTCCTAGCTACAAGTCTATATTCTATGATTTCAATGAGGGTCAGAATGAGAAAAGACCATAAAATATAAATAAGAAATACTGATTTAGATCCATCATTCCCTTTTCATTCCTTCTCTTCCTTCCAAAACAATGTTACCTGACTATCACTATATATTAAGTACAGGGGACACAAAATTGTGTAAAGTAGGCCCTTGCTCTCAAGAAATCCACAGGATTATTGCAAAGAATGTTACAAAAACTTTTGGATTTATGCTTCTAGCATGTATTTTTTAGGCCCAGATAATATTAAGTACTTGAATATTTATTTAAATAGCACCTAGCTGAAGTTTTCTAGCTGATTTAAATATATTGCTCTAGGGGAAGTAAACTTAATACAAAATACCAGCAAATGGCAGATATTTTAATTCATGAACCTTTGTGAAATATAATCTACATTTATGGGAGCTACAGCCTTAGATACCATTTGTAATTTTAAAAACTCTTTGAGTTTTTATTAATTTATTAGTGCATTTGACGAATATTTATTGAGCATCCATTACATTTCAAGCATTGTATTCTGTTATAAATGCTGCAAGAAAGTGGCTCTCTAGATTTAAAACTCTTTCTACAATGCTCTACTTTAGCAGCAAATACATGATTACAAATTATGTTTATTATTCTGAAAACCAACTCTTTTGCTGGGCCTGAATCAAACCAGAAGCCAAGTTTAAGAAGTAGCTTCTTAACAGCTTCTAAGCTTTCTACGTGCACTCTTTCTATAAAGCCTAATGAAAATGCGCTCCTTGGATTTAGAAAAAGGATTCCAAATTTAAAATGACATTTATCTCAAAAGTAAATCAATATTTAATGACAGTCTGATTAATAATCATGATTTTATGAACTTGGAACATTTAGCATGAAAGCGCCAAGACACATTTGTTCTCAGCTATTCAGACTAGGAAAAAAGAAGTAAAGATGGACCTTTTCTTTCTAAATGTTACTTTACCACATTTTTATTTTGGTATTACCTAATTGGAAAGCTTTTTATTTGTGAAGAGTAAGACAAAGAATTTCAAGACTCAGACAGTCACTTTCAAAAGATTAAAAGAAGTTATAACGTTATCTAGATGATAACTGGGAAAACCCTAGGACAATACCTTGCATTCTTCATATAATTCATATTGAATCTATTATATACAATAAATCTCCAAAATGTCTTAATTGAGATGTGAAAATCTTTCATCAAGTTTTTTTTATCTGTTGTTTTTCACTTTTTTTGTTCTGATTTTTGCTAATCATCTGAACTATAGAACAACTTTTGTAAATAAGCACCAAGAGGAAAGACAAGATGGCTGATGAGAGATACCAGCTACCAGATCACCTCAGATAGAAGGAAGTTTTAGATGACAAAGAAAAAAAAATAAACAATCATACATTGGGTATAATTCTAAGGGGAAAGTGCCAAAACCTACCAGAGATTCTACAAGAGAGAAAGTTGTGGAGCAGAACAAGAAGGAGCAAGGAACCAGCAAAGCACAACCCCTAAGTGGCCTAGAGTCCAGCAAAAACGGCTGGATAGAGCAGCTTGTTTCTTCCTCCCACACCTCTGGTAGTCAGCAAGCTCTTGAGCTGCAGGAGAGCCTTTCTACTCTCATGAGCCCAAAACCTGCTACAGCCAGTAAACTGGAGCTCCTTGAAGACAAAGCACCAGCCTATTAGCTGCCTTGGGGCATTTCCTGTCACCACAGACCTGAGCCAAGATGGTAGGTGCTGTGTTGCTTCTCCATACACTGGGCATCTTTGTCCTTCCCAGAGAGCTTCAGTCCTCCAGTTTTCATCTTGTTCATTCCCACATCAACATTTCCCAACCCCAGCCCAGAATGACAGAGCTATAGCTGTTTCAGCAGAAATTTAGGTCTGAGGTTGGTGGGATCCAGGGAATCTGTGTGACCCCAGAGCTGAATATCCCAAGCAGGATGCCTTCTGGAAAGAGGGAGAAAGGCAACCAGAGTGCTAACTTTTCTCCTTCTATACGACACCCTTTTCTTCCCATTCCTCTCCCCTCCCCTTGGCTGAAGAGAGGGATGATTGAGCTAGGGTTCACAGGAGCTGCTGTTTCTCCCTTGTTGGTGAATATATCACATTGGGGCTTGCAGAGAGAGGGTCTCAAACCTTTCCTCTTAAAGACCTGTAGAGGAATAAGGAGTAATTGGACTATGAGGTCCCTGCTCACCAGCATTTCCTGGTCCTGCTTGCCTGGCTGCTCCATCAGAGCAGGGTACACCCCAAAGTGCAGGAAAATCAAACCTGCTTGAGCACTCCATAAGCAACTTGGGACCAGCATGTTTCTCCTTGGCACAATCAGGGAGTGATCTTTGGGAACTTGGGGACTTCCCACCAGGCCAGATCCTCTATCCCCAGGATGCAACTGTGTTGCTTGAAGGCATGAAGGGAGATTTATGAACTAATCTTGGGAGGCAAGTAAGCTCATGTGGGCAGAACCAAAAACAGAATTCAGTGTGGGTCCCAGCCACAGCACACTAATAGAGCACCCTCCCCAAAGAAGGCTGTGTCCTTAGCCCAGGGCAGTCTTGTAGACAGGGAAGCTCTCAACCTCCACCAACAATGTGGGAGCTCACTCTGAGCAGGGGAGTGAGCAGGTCTGAGCAGGTCACCCAAAGGAAGACCCCACAGCAGGGGAGGTAGGAGAATAGCAACCTGTTCTTGATAGCCAGACAGTGAATCTCAGATTGTCCTGACCCTACAAGCAGGCTTTCTGGTTGGGTAGAGCCACTTCAGCCTTTCCTGGCAGCTTTCTCCAGAAGCTGGGAGCAAACCTGGACTCCTGTTGAAACAGCCATCTTGCCAGATTTTGTGGAGCCTTGAGGGTAAGCACTCAACCTGTCCCTGCCCAGTCTCACTACCCCATGCACCTCTGTGGTGGTAGAGAATAAAGATTCACCATGAAGTTCCAGAAACCCATCCATCACCTGGGGCATTCAAGTCCTTCTCCTAAGGAGCTAAAAACAGTCACAAGTCCCCAAAACAATGCAGCTTCTTCCTTCCAGCAAGTGCCACCTACTGACAGGGAGGTTAATTTGCGCAGCCCATTATATCATTTACTGACTCAATCATACAGAGTGTGGTTGATTCTTACACACAAGCACCATCTATTGTCTCAGAGATTAAATTGGATATGCCAATACAATTCACACCATTAAGAAACCGTAAGGCTGCCAGGCATAGCAGCTCACACCTGTAATCCCAGCACTGTGGGAGGCTGACGAGGGAGAATTGCTTGAGCTCAGGAGTTCAAGACTTGTCTGAGCAAGAGCGAGAACCTGGCTCATAAAAAAATGAAAAATCCAGGCAGGCACTGCAGCAAGCACCTGTAATCACAGTGGCTTCTAGAGGCTGAAGCAGCAGAATGCCCGAGGCCCTAGTCTGAGGTTGCAGTGAGCTCTGATGCCATTGCACTCTGCTCAGGTCATAGGATGGCACTCTGTCTCAACAACACCAACAAAAAAGAGAAACCATAAGGCTGGGGATGGAGAAAGAACTTCAAAGATCCCCATATTTCCTCACCAAAGAGAATCTGTCCACACACATACCTCAACCGCTGCTATAGCCAATAAACAACTATCAACTGAGAAAACCACCACACTAAGGATATCTATAACCAAGACATCCATCCAGAGCCTAGATTGCCATCAAATAAAGCACAGGCAAAACTACAGGTTCTTACCCAAAATATGCTATAGAACAGACACTTCTTTATAAATGAGGGGAGGAAAATCCCCATCTATACACACAAAAATCCAAAAATAAGAAGTGACAGGCTCTCCAGAAGTATGAAAAATCAGAGTGAAAGGACACCCCTGAAAGGAAACACCAGCTCTCTAGCAATGGATACCAACTAAAATGAAAATACTGAAATGACAAATAAAGAATCCTAAATATGGATTGTAAGAAAACTCAATAATATTCAAGACAAAATGGAAAACCAACTCAAAGAAATCAGAAAAACAATTAAGGAAATGAATAAAAAAATCACTAAAGAGATGGACATTTTTAAAAAATGGAACTTCTGGACATGAAAATTTCATTTAAGGAAATATAAAACAGAGTGGAAAGTTTTAATAATAGACTAAACAATGGAGAAGAAAGGGTCTCAGAGCCTGAGGACAACTCCATCGAATTAAATCAGTCAGCCAAAAATAAAGAACAGGGAATTAAGAGAAATGAACAAAGCCTATAAGAAATATGGGATTATGTAAAATGGACAAATGTAAGAATTATAGGCATCTATGACGGTAAAGAAGAAAATTCACAAAGGCTGCTGTGCATACTTCAGGGAATAATTGAAGAAAACTTTCCTGATTTTGCTAAAGTACAAGAAGCTCAATGAAGACCTAGGAGATTCATTGCAAAGAAACAATCACCAAGACACATAGTCGTCAGACTGGCCAAAGTTATTATGAAGGAGAAATTTCTGTGAACCACAAGGTGAAAACATCAAGTAACTTATAAAGGAAAACCCATTAGGCTAATTGCAGAATTCTCAACTGATCATACAAGCCAGAAAGGATTGGTGTCCCACCTTCAGTCTTCCTAAATAGAATAACTGCCAACCTAGAATTTTAGAATTTTGTAATCTGTAAAACTAAGTTTCAGGTATTAATAAAAAATAAAGATTTTTCTAGAGAAGCAAACATTGAGGGAATTTGTAAAGACCAGACCTGCCCTCTAGAAAATTGCCTGAACTACATTTTACATGGATCAGCACAATAAATACCTACCAGTATAAATCCACCCTAAATCTAAAGCTCATATGAAATGATAGCAAAAGAGGTAAAACAATCCAATAAGGTAGGACAGAAAAGCTTCACACCTATCAATTCCATCAATCAACATGAACAGTTTAAATGCCCAATTCAAAGAGATATAGGTTGGCTGAATGGATGAAAACTATAATAACCCAAATATCTGCTATCTACAGGAAACACATTTAACCCACAAGGACTCATACAAACCCAAGGTAAAGAGATAGAAAAAAATATTTCACACAAATGGAAACCAAAAGAAAGCAGGTGTAGCCATTTTCATATCAGATACAATTGAATTTAAATAAAAAATAATAAAGAAAGACAAAGAGTCATTATATAATGGTAAAGGGAGCATTTCAACAAGAAGATATAACAATCTTAAGTATTTATGCAACACAGGAGCACCCAGATTCATAAATCAAACCCTATTAGAACTAAGCAAGGAGAGAAACAGCAACATCATAATTGTCAGAGACTTCAGATCCCACTGACAGGGCTAGACATTTCATTGAAGGAGTAAACAAATGAAGAAACATGGGCTTAAATAGTCTGTTAACAGACATTTATAGAACATTTTACCCCCAAGTTACTGAACATACAGTCTTTTCATCAGCACACAGAACATTCTCAAAGACTGATCATATCATAGGTCATAAAACATTATTTCAATAAAATTTAAAAAAAACCCCAGAAATAATACCACATGTCTTTTTAAATCACACTGAAATAAAACTACAAATCAACTCCAGTAGAAGCACTCAATACTACACAAAGTCATGGAAATTAAACAAACTGCTAACCTTAAATTAGGTTCAATGATGAAATTAAAAGATTCCTTAAACTGAAGCTATCAAAATCTATGTCAGTCCTAAGGGGAAATTTCATAGCCTTAAATGCCTACATCAAGAAGACAGAAAGTTCATAAATCAACAAACCTCAAGGAAAAAGGAAAGGAAGACCAAACCAAATGCAAAGGCAGCAGAAGAAATAACAAAGGTTAGAGCAGAACTAAATGACATGGAAAACAAACAAGATACTAAAAGTTTATGAAGAAGGTCCTAGTGGCAACCACAGCAACAACAAAAATAAATAAATGGCATTTGATTAAATGACAACGCTTCTGCACAGCTAAAGAAATAATTAACAAAGCAAATAGATAACCTACAGAATGAAAGAAAATATTTGCAAGCTATATATCTGATGGAAGGCTAATAACCAGAATCTACAAAGAACTCAGGCAAATCACCAAGAAAAACCCAAACAAGCTCATTAAAAAGTGCGCAGAAGACATAAACAGAAGCATTTCAAAATAAAATAGACAAATGGCTAATAAACATATGAAAAGAATGCTCAACATCACTAGTCATTGGGAAATGCAAATTAAAATCACAATGAGATATCACCTTACCCCTATGAGAATGGCTTTTACTAAAAAGTTCAACAATAATAGATGCTGATATGGATGCAGAGAGAAAGGAGTGATTATACACTGCAATTTAGTACAACTTTTATGGAAAACAGTATGGAGAGTCCTCAAAAACTAAAAGTAGTCCTACCATTTGATCCAACAATCCCCCTACTGGGTATTTACCCAAAGGAAAATAAGTCATTTTATCAAGAAGACACCTGTACTTGAATGTTTATTGCAACACAATTTGCGATTGTAAAGGTGTGGAATTAACCAAAATGTCCAGAGGTTCAGGAACGGATTAATATATACTATGGAATACTACTTAGATATGGGGAAGAGTGAATTAAGGCTTTTACAAATGATTTGAATGGAACTGGTAACCATTATCCTAAGTGAAGTATCTGAAGATCAGGAAAACAAATGCCACGTGCACTTGCTATTAAACCGGAACCAACCAATGAGCACACAAGTGCACAGAGGGAAGGAAAACTCAGTGGAAATCAATGGAGGGAGTGGTGGGGGGAAGGGAAGCATAAAATACTACCAGGTACACTGAATACACCTGGGTGATGAGAACACTAACAAAACCCTGACTCGAGCACAACAAAAGCTATCCATGAAACCAAAAACATTTGTACCCCTATGATATTCTGAAATAAAAATAAATAAATAAATAGAGATTCAACCTGAGCAGTAAATTAACTTTCTATGAATTACAACTTGGGATAGAAGATGGGAGCAAACTAGTACGTGTACAGTACTGAAAAATATTTTGAAATCCCACAGTCCAAGTTCCAAATCATAGCTCTTCACCTACCAGCTACGGGGACTTGCGCCTCAGTTTCTTCAGATGAAAAGTGGAAAAAAAATTAAAAAAGACCCGTTAAACAATTTGTGAAGCTGAAATGGGATAATGTGGGAACGGCCTAGCACAGAGCCTCGTTCAGAGAAGTTCTACCGATAAAAGTCAGTTACCTTCTGCCTTCTATTCCTCCAATGTCTACAAAGAAATTGCTAGAAGTAAAAGGGAGGTATTGATTATGCATTAGAATCTATTCTACTTTCCTAGCTCCCTGGATATTTTTAACATTTTAACATATGGGGGAGATGAAAAGAGGGCTTTCAAAAAATGTTCCAACACCACTAGAAAGCCGAAATGTCTCTATACCCACAAATATCACAATTATCCAAATTTATTTCTGAGTGGCCCTGATTTAAAATAAATCTTTGTTTTACTTTTTATAAATTGAAACAGATTATTCGTGTATTTTTCATTTAGGAGAGGGAAAATATTATCTTTCACAAGAGCAATTTTACCATGATGTACTATTTTGTGCCTGAAAACTCATTTTTAGAGTTTTTCATGTTGCTGCTAAAATGTGCAGTTAAATGATTCTCAGTCCAATGTGATGCATCAAATTCTACCAAAATTAATCACTTAAGTGTAAAAATTAAATCTGTTTGCCTCACGTTCCTACCACTACACTACGTGACACATTAAAAAATAAAAATAAAGGAAAAACATAAGCACAAAGGAAAAGAAGTCAATATGCAAAAGAAAAGGAATTTGGGAGCAGACATGGTGCTATGTTGGGGTCATTTGAGAGGTTAGTAAGGAAAACAGAATAGGGGAAAAAAGAGCAAAAAAGAGAAGAGTGGAGGGTGCAAAGCAAGAAGTCCTGCTTGGGAAAAGTGGGTGTGAGGAAGCGTTTAGGGTCATATTACATAGATACTTACAAAGATAATGTTTGACATTTGTATAGTACTTTATATTTCACACAGCCCACACAAGTAAAGAAATGCCTTCAATAAAGAAGAATTCCTATATAGAGATAGGAACAAAAGAGAGCATCCAAATCCCTGGAATAGGATGTTCCTGGGAGATGCTCATCAGCGTTAAAACAGGCACCGGGCACTTACATGTTAACATCTGGTAAACCGGAGGCCAATGCTGGCTGTAGATGAATATATCTAGAATTTAAGCTATACTGCTTTTGAAAGTTAGCATTTCCTAAAGTAGTCATGCTACTAGCAGTCTAGACCCTAAATATGAAAGGATTTTAGGTTTGAGAGGATTTTAGGTCTGCCATAAAAATTTTTAAAGATCATTAAATTTCTTTTCTAAAGTCCAAAGCACAGGAATTATAATTTTTTTAACTCCTTTTTAAATTTTTGATCAACATAATTTAAGTGTGCTGTGGAAGTTTAACTACAGGTTCAAGTGTACAGTGAAATTAAAAAGGCTGAAAAACACCTGGCTAGACCTATACTATCTGTTATGGTAGCCACTAGCCACATGTGGCTGCTTCATTTAAATGCACTTTAAATACATTTTAAATTCAATTTCTCAGTCTGACAAGTCACATTTCACACATTCAAAAGCTCATGTGACCAGTTGACTACGGCATTGGACAACACAGACCTAGAACATTCCCTCGTCACATCAAGTTCTATTGGAAAGCAGGCATCCTTTCACCCTCTCTTTCCTGTGAAGTTAGGAGGCTGAGTTATGGTCTTAAATACAAAGTTAAGTTCTAGTCTTACGAAGGATAAGAGAAAAATTCTACTGAAAGCAGCATGTTTCTCTTTGCCCATATTTCTATCCACTAGCCACTTCCATACTCACCAGTGGGAGACCATGGGCCTCCACTTAACAAACTTTACTCCCATTTAGATTCCTAGGACCATCTTGATCCTCTTTGAGAAGAAGGTAAATAATATGTGAGTGTAAATGGTGCAGGGCCATAGCCTTCTGGTTTACCATCAGGCGAGCCTGCTCTGGTCCTATTCTGGCCTACCCTGCACAGCGGTTCTTGGAACCTGGGCTCCTGGTTCTGTTTTTATGAGCTAGACCTTGACTTAGGCCCCAGCTCCATCCAGTCCTTCATTCATTTCTTCACAAATAAATAATGAGCATCTCCTATGTGCATGGAGTGTGGGTGGTGCTATGGATAATGTAGTGAATAAAGCAAGTCCCTGACTTTACTGAGCTTACATTCTTACACATGACGCTGACATTAATGTGATAGAACCAATATTGCATAAGAAATTGCCTATAATTTTAAAGTTAGATTTGCGGTAAGTGCCACAGAGACAAAGGGCAGTCAGAGAGAGTGTAAAAGGATACCTGCCCTGCTCTGGGAGCCAAGGAGATGACTTTGAGTGACTTTTGACTTGAGAACAGAGATATGAGTAAGAATTAATTTGGTGAAAGTATGAAGGGAGAACATCCCAAGCAACTATGCGTGAAGGCCGTCTGGCAAGTAAGCTCAGGACACCTCAAATGAACTACGTTAAAGTCAGAAGTTATAGCAGAAAACAAGAGGTGAGCAGTGCCTGAGATGATGCTGCTGGAGAGGGGGCAGACTGTCCACTGCCCACTGTGTACAACAGCCGTACGCTAGTGATGACCTGGGAAATGAAGAAGGACTGGGGACGTGGGGACCCCCTCCAAGTTAAAGATTCAGCCTTTATCCTAAGAAAAGTGGGAAATCACTTTTAAACATTTTAAGTAAATGAGCAACATGATCAGATTTGCAATTTGTAAAACAAAATAAATAAGTAAAGCAAAGTGTAAACGTAATTGAGAAGGCAAAATAGAAGCTAAGAGTCCAGGGAGTAAGCTGTAGTGGAAGTCCAGGAAAGCATAGTTGGTAGTTTGGTGATAGCCTAAGAAACAGTCCTGTCCATTGTGGCTGGATCCCTTCATTGATAATGTGACCATCACCTGGTTTTCCTGAGAATGAAGATGTCTAAAGCGGGTGGACTCCTGCTTGCCACTTGCAAGAGACTTCTTCCTAAACTCTATGTCCCCACAAACCACAATATTCTTTGTCCATGGGGCTGGACCATTCTAATCAGTCTGCCTGTCTATCTCTGCCTGTCCAAATCTCCACATATGGCCTGCTCCTAGACACCTTTTCCCATATTTGACCAGGACATCCCCTGATACTATGAAAGTCTAACTTCCTATCTATTGGGACAAGCAGAGCCACAATTCTCTACCTGGCTGATCTCCTTTTAGGCTGGATTTTCCTGTTAGAAAATAAAAAAGGGATTGTAAAAAGAACCAAATAGCTCAAGACCTAGAGTCTGCAGAAATTAACACAAGTGGCCAAAGGCAGAACCCAAAATTATCTCTGAGAAATAACCACAGCATAATGGGCCAACTCCCCTGATTCAGCATGCCATAGCATGCGTGCTTCTGCTCCCTTTCCCTTCCAAAAGAGTTCCCAAGCCAAAGAATCATCAGTCATTGGACCTACAGCAGACTCACTGAAATTAGCACTAGAGGGGATCTGGGGATTCCAAGTTTGCTTTCGGACAGATTGTAAGCCTCATGCGGGTAAGGACTAGGTTTGTTTAACCTCATGGCCTAGCAGAATGCTTTCCATCTGAAAAGTGCTTATTAAATATTTTCTGAGTACATTTTTAAAAGCTGGCTATAATTCTGAGCCAGTGAGGAGTATGAGAAGCATTAAGACCTCCTGGGAAAGAACTGCTTCTTGGTTTCAGAATAAAACCATAATGGATCGTTTGGCTCCTACAGGCAAGTGTCCTTGTGGAAGTCAGAGACATACAAGAGTTAAATTGTTCTGCATAATAAACTACCTCTGACTTTTAGAAAGTCACTTTAAGAAAGGACAGTGGGAAAATTCTGGATGAAGAGATGGGAGGAATTATCTAGAGGAAAAGAGACCTAGAAAAAGTCTGGTATGTGGGCCCCAGTGAGCTATGGATGAGTGTTAAAATCCCTGTGATGAAAAATGGTAAATGTGTTTCTAAGAGCCTTAATATCTAACATTTAATTAGAATTAGTTTCTTGTCTATGCTACCATTAGGTATCTATACTCTCCTATATCCCAAAGCACGCAATCAGAGTGTTATATACAAGAGCATTATAAAAGTGGTGCTTTAGAGAATGCAGGAAGATGTTCCACAAGACTGGGTGGAGAGCCAGAGAAAACAGGCATGCAAACGGAGAGATGCCATTCATATTATGGTTTAACTCGGGGGTGAACATAATACACATTCCCACCCCCAACTTATTTTGAAGAAAGATGACAACAGCAGGAATGGCTAGCTGTCTATTTAAATTTGTGCTTCACCTTCACAAGGGAGAATTGTCACTGAGAAGTTCCAGGGATTACACTTCCCAGCCCCCTGGCATCTAGGGGGTGCTCACTGACTAGGTCTCAAAAGTGGAATATAAACAAAAGTGTTGTCACATCTGAGTCAAGATGTTTATGAGGAGGTTGTGCCTTTTCTGTGCTCTCTCTCTCTCTCTCTCTTTAATTGATCGTTATGTCAAATCATGAACATTCTGGAGTTTGTAACAGCAGTTACCATTATCATAACTTACCTTTTTTAAAATTTCAAAATACAAAGTGTCCCAGAGTTTGCCCATAAAGTTGTCTCTTTACAAAGAGGAGCTAACAGATAAAGAATCTTTCAAAATAATACTTTTAAAATACTTTGTGATGAATATTTTGTAAATAAAGGTATATTTAGCTATCATTTTGCCTATGTATGGGGACTTCACAGGCAACCTTTGGGACACACTGTATTAAAGGGATACAAATGTTTTTGTTACGTGGATATCTTTATAATGCTTAAGTCAGGGCTTTTACTGTGTCCATCACCCAAGTAGTGTTTCTTGTACCTGACAGGTAGGTCTACCTTACCTTGAAATTGATTCCTTGCAGGGGGGTGCTGCCTTTACAAAAATCTGAAAATATGGCATTGGACATCAGTAAGGAGACAGACACAGAAGATGAGAGGCCTGGACCGTGCTGTCCCTTGGCAAAACTGTGATCACTTAAGAGGGCAGATCTATAGCTTTGGAGGAAATGGTTGGAAAGAGCCAGAATGTTAGAGTACAGTGGTTACTTCTCACTGCCCACCACAAGGTATTACTAAATAATTCATGACTTCAGGAAAGGAGGGCCAGTTTGAGAACAGAGATAAGGCAGAAAAGTCAAAGTCTAGAAAGACAAGACCTCATGAAACTGGAACAACCTACTGCTTTAGGGACTAAAATAACAATGAAAAAGGTTTTGAGTGACAGAAGTCCTTTATGACTTCCTAGTTAAAGTGACTCAGCCTTCCAGTAAATATTTTATTAATGAAGTTACTTAACCACTCAAGCCTATTTTGAGATGACCCCAACATAATTACTCCATTTGTGGGTAGTTGAGATGCATGCAAAGGAATGAAGTAGGTTCAGAAATTATGAATAAGAACCTTCATTGTAGTTAGTCACATAATTGACAGAAAGCAAATAGATAAGTAACCTATGAAGATTTTGAGGGAATATTATTGTCAAAGAAATTAAAAGGGAAACTTAAGAAAAAAGAAAGAGAAACAGTGACTATAAAATGACCTCGAGGCAGCTAGACTTGGAGTGGGAAAAAGAAGGCTGAGGAAGTACCTTAAGTTCCAGGAAGCACACTTCTCAATATCTATCTTGGATGTGGCCATCCAAAATAATGAACAATGAGGAACCTCCCAGAGGGTGGCTAGGGCTACAGGGAACAATGAACAAAGATGTTCTTCCAAGATAGCAAACCAGCATCTAAAAAAGAAATGTTCTCTATTGCCAGAACAGGGATTCTTTAACAATTTCTAGTAGGATCTATTCCACCTTATGGGACAATGACTAGTCTATGTCTCCTACTCTTCTCTTTTCCAAAGAGGAATTTTGAATGCAATTATTCCAACCTTGACCCTCATTGTACAGGCATACCTCAAAGATCTTGTGGGTTCAGCTCCAGACCACTGCAATAAAGCAAGTCACACAGTATTTTTTATTTCCTAGTGTGTATGAAAGCTGTGTTTACAAAATACTGTAGTCTATTTAGTTTGCAATAGCATTGTGTATAATGAAATATATACTCAGTTAAAAATACTGTATTGCTAAAAAATGCTAATGATCACCTGAGCCTTCAGTGGGTCATAATGCTTTTGCTGGTGGAAGGTCTTGCCTGCCTGTTGATGCTGCTGACTGATAAGGGTGGTGGTAGCTGAAGGTTAAAGTGTCTATGTTAATTTCTTCAACGAAGACGACCATGAAGTTTGCCACAGACTGTTCAGAGGTCTCCAAAGCATGTGATGCTATTTGATAACATTTTATCCACAGTAGAACTTCATTCAAAATTGAAGTCAATCCTTTCAAATCCTGCTGCTAATTTATGATCTTTTTGATGCTGTAACATTCAAAAATGTTACAGCATCTTCTCCCAGAGCAGTTTCCATTTTAACTAGCTACTTTGTTGGCTCATCCATAACAAGAAATTCCTTACCTGCTCAAGTGCGATCATAAGATTACAGCAATTTAGTCACATCTCCAAACTCCACTTCTAAAGCTAGTTCTCTTGCTATTTCCACCACATCTGCAGTTACCTCCTCCCCTGGTGTCCTAACCTTTCAAAGTCATCCATGAGAGTTGCAATCAACTTCTGCCAAACTCCAGTTAATGCTGATATTTTGACCTCCTCTTATGAATCATGAATGCTCTTAATGGCATCTAGAGTGGTGAATCCCTTCCTGAAGGTTTTCAAATGATTATGCCCAGATCCATCAGAGGAATCGCTATCTATGGCAGCTACAGCCTTACAAAACGTATCTCTAGAATAATAAGGAATAAAAGTCAAAATTACTCCTTGATTCATGGGCTGTTAACAGACATGAAAATATTAATCTCAATGTATATCTTCTTCAGAGCTCTTAGATGACAAGGTACATTGTCAATGAGCAGAAGCATTTTGAAAGGAATTTTTTTTTTCTAAGCAGTAGGTCTCAACAGTGGGCTTAAAATAATGCAGTAAACCATGCTATAGACAGATGTCCTGTCATTCATGTTGTTGCATTTCGAGAGCTCAGGTAGAGTAGATTAAGCATAATTCCTAAAGGTCCTAAGAGTTCTGAAATGGGAAATAACACTGATTTCAACTTAAGTCCCTGCTGCATTTCAGCTGCTAACAATTGAGTCAGACTGTCCTTTTGAAACACTGAAGTCAGGCATTGACTTCTCTTCCCTACTTATGAATCGCCTAGATAGCATTTCTTCTGACAGAAGGCTGTTTCACCTACATTGAAAAGTAGAAAACAAATCTAGTATAATCACCTTCATCAATGACCTTAGCTAAATCTTCTGGGTAACTTACTGCAGCTTCTATATGAGCACTTGTTACTTCACCTTATGTTACGGAGATGGCTTTGGTTCAGCTCCAGACCACTGCAATAAAACTATGTCCCTTTTGTTTGTTGTTTTGGCAGTTTTTGGCTGGGGCCGGGTTTGAACCCGCCACCTCCAGGATATAGGGCTGCTGCCCTACTCCTTTGAGCCACAGGCACTGCCCTGGAGATGGCTTCATTTTTAAACCTTGTAAACCATCCTGTTAGTTTCCAGATTTTCTTCTGCAGCTTCCTCACCTCTCAGTTCTCACACAACTGAAAAGAGTTCTGGCCTCACTCTGCATTAGGCTTTGAGTTAAGAGAATATTGTAGCATTTATTTTTCGTTTATATGAGAATCCAGTGTGTGTGTTTTGTGTGGTGATGTGGGGACTAAACTCTTGATACTAGGAACTCATAGTTCTCTGTAAATAAATGCCTACTCTACAAACCACTGAAATATGGAGGTTTACCACAGAAGCTCAATATAACTTAACTAATATTAATATAATGAAAATAAAAGAAGGAGACTAATGCTATAATGACCAGTGTTGGGAGCTAGAAGACTCGTATTGCACACATTGCCACTGGGAATCAAACTCTCTTCCCCTTCTACACCAGCCCTGTGTAAGGTAAGTCCTGAACCTTATCCTACTTATATTCCTCAGCAGACTCCTAACTAGCCTCCTAAGGGTCAATCCTTTCTTGTCTTGCAGTTCAGCCTCCTCATGCCAGCTCAGAGATTGTCTTCAAAAACAAAGTGGACTATGTCCCTTTTAAAAAGTACTTAACTCTCTTTCCAGTCCTACAGGATAAAGTCAAAATGATGTAGGATGGCATACAACACCTTTCACATCTAATTGCAATATTTTTCTCCCATCACTTCTGAATAGGTGTATATGCTGAACCTACCTCAGTGACCAGCCAAGCCCTTTTATGTTGCTGCTTTGTAAATGCTGCTCCCTCTGCCTAGACTAACTCTCCATCTGCCACCCTTTCCACCAGGAGAATGCTCATTCATCTTTTTTTTTAAGTTTTATTTTATTGTTACTTTAAATTATTAAGGGTAAATAAATCATGCATATATTTATGGGATATATTGATGTTTTAATCAGGCATACAATGTATAATGATCAAATGAGGGTAATTCAGATAACTACTACCTCTAGCATTTATCACTTCTTTGTGTTAGGAACATTCCAATTCCACTCCTTTAGTTATCTGCAAATATACAATAAATTATTGGTGACTACAGTTACCCTGCTGTGATATCAAATGCTAGACCTTGTTTATTCCATCTAACTATATTTTTTAGCCATTAACCATCCACACTTTATCCCCTCCTTCTGGCTACCTTTCCCAACCTCTAGTAACCATCATTCTATTCTCTATTTCCTAGAGTTCAGTTGTTTTAAGTTTTAGGTTCCATATATGAGTGAGAATATGCCACACTTGTCTTTCTGTCCCTAACTTATTTTCCTTAATGATCTGTAGTTTCCTCTATTTTGTTGCAAATGACAGGATTTAATTCTTTTTATGGATGAATAATATTCCTCTGTATATTTGTAGCACATTTTCTGTAGCCACTCATCTGTTGATGAACAGTAAGATTGATTCCAAATCTTAGCTGTTGTGAACAGTGTTGCTATAAAACATGGAAGTGCAGTTATCTCTTTGATATCCTGCTTTTCCTTCTTTTGAGTTGTATTTCTCTGATGATTAGTGATGAACAATTTTTCATATACTGACCTACCATTTGTATGTCTTCTTTGAAATAGTCTATTCAGATCTTTTGCCCATTTTGAAATTAAATTAACAATTGAGTAGCTTGAGCTCCTTATATAATCTGGTTATTAATATTCTGTTAGAGGGGTAGTTTGAAAAAAGTCTTTTCCCATATGTGGATTGTCTATTTACTTTCCTGACTAATTAGATTACTTAAGCGTTAAGATTAGATTAATGTAAGAATACACACAATTAGGTTACATTGTTTGCGTTATAAGGTAGTAAGGTAAAGTATAAGTTGTGGTTGAGTTCTTCACCTGGGAGGTATGCCATTTACCCCTATATTGTATCCTGACAGGTGAGAGCTTCCTCCTTCCTTCTTGAATTTAATTTGTTTTTCTTTGTTGTAGGCCTGTAGTTGTTCATCTACTAGCTTCCAATCAGTATTGAGTATATTGATGCTTCTTTTTTCATTTGTGAGATACTTTGCTAAGGAGAATATTCTTCAATTCCATCCAGGTAAATACAAAGGATATAAAGTCTCCAACTTTTTATGGCTAAATGGTAGTCCATGGTATACATATATTAGATTGTTTGTTTGTTGTATAGAAGGCTTTTAGCTTGATGTGATCCCAATTTTTGCTTTGGTGCCTGTGCTTTTGTGGTATTACTCAAGAAATCTTCACATAGACAAATGACCTAGAAAGTTTCGTCATGTTTTCTTCCAGCAGGCTCATAGTTTCCCTTAATTTCTTCATTGGCCCAAGGTCATTCACCAGCATATTATTTAATTTCCACCTATTTACATAGTTTCTAAAGTTCTTTTTGTTGTTGATTTCTAGTTTTATCCCATTGTGGTTAGAAAAGATACTTGATATGTTTTCACATTTTTTGAATTTTTGAACGCTTGTTTAGTAGTCAAAATTAAGGTCTACCCTTGAGAGTAATCCCTGTTATGAGAAGAACGTGTATTCTGCTGCTCTTGCATTAAATGTTCTCTAAGTATCTATTAGATCCATTTAGTCCATAGTACAGAGTAAGTCCTATGTTTTTGTTGTTGATTTTATGTCTGGACTATCTGTGCAATGGCTGCAAGTGGGGTATTGAGGTCTCCAGTATGAAAGATATTACCAAGACTATCAACAAAACACTGTATAAGGCAAAGTATTGGGACAAGGAGTGGAGCGTCCATGCCCATCCTCGACATGTCACCCTCTATTTGGAAGCTTTCTGTATGTTCAGATACTTCTTGGCATCTCAGTGTAACATTTTTTCCTCCGGTGGAAGGAATTTCTTCCTCCACTGAAATGAGTTGTATGTCCTACAATCACACAAGACAGGTCAGAGAATTTCTTTATGGCCAGCTCCAAGACAGAAAGGCAAGAAAAGATTCTTTTTACTCTAGTATTCCATAAATTGGGTGAGCAGATCTGTCTTCTCCCATCCATATTGTTCATGATTTCAAGGGTCAAGCTCAACTACATAGACACTGAAAGTCTGAGGAAACACACATTTTAATCTTGTATTTGTAGTCAGGAACACTGGGTCAGTTTCAAGCCAGGAGCCAGGACTGGGCATGCCCTCTGTGTCTTGGCTTTCTGAAGGTCGGTGGTGGGCAATGACCTCCCCTCTTCTGCCACTCCAGAAGTACTTGTGCTGTTAAGAGGAAGCTGGAGCCATACACAGTGGCAGTAACCCTGGAGGTGATGATGACATAGCCATGACCTGAGCCACTATGAACACATATGGGGTGGCATGGGTGCTAGGGGAGAACATGGAGATCAATGCTGAGGGCATGTATTGGATTTGGTTCTGCATAACATGGGGTTTGCATAAGACACAGGCAAAACTCACAATGGAGAATGGGGGGGCACTGCCAGAAGTGTACGTAGGCTGGGCCTGGAGGAGCATCGAGGAGAGAAGGGAAGGAGGGAAGAGAAAGGAGGAAAAGGTGCAGGGTCCAGAAGACAGGTAGAGGAGGAGGTGGGGGTCTCCAAGGCAGGTCCTGGGGTTGTGGCCAAGGGATGGGGCAAGGGAGGAAGGGGTGGACTTCCAGCTGTAGGGGTAGGCCCTAGGGGTTGGGGCAGCCTCCTGGGCCCTGCTTGAGTTCTTGGGGAACCCAGCTGCCCACATATCAGGTCTGAGGGCAAGGATCTCTGTGCAATAACTCACACTCATCTTTTTAAAAGGAGCTTAGATGTCATTTCATCTGTGAAGTCTTGTCTGACATTCCCACGTAGAAAATGAAACTCTTGACAGCTCTGATCAAATCATCTCTATCAGCCAGCCTCACATAGTGTGACTACTACTAAGATGTCTTGAATGTATAGCAATCTATATGGTTTGATTTTGTTGGTAATTACCTTGTTGGTTATTAGGCCAGCCTCTAAACTTACCTGTATACTGAAAACTTAAGAGAATTCTGTTTTTTTCAAAATAGCTAGTCACACAGTAGAACTGGATTGGCTTTCTTCAATGAGAAAAAAGTCGTCATAATCAATGCTGCCGTGAATTTTCTAAAGTTGTGACGTAGTTGGAGGGCATGGCCCAGAAAAGCAGGAAAGTCTGTGATGTGGCATACATTCTCCCTCCATCACAACTTCCACACATCTCCCTAGACACCACAGTCAATGAAAAGTGTGCTTTCTACTATCTATGACTAGATCCTAGCCCTACTGTACATAACATATTTTTTACACAGGAATTTTCCAGGAATGTAACTACCATATTTGGAACGTCACCAAGATTTGCTCCCCATTTTGGAATGGGTTGTCATCCATTATAATGCTGCTCCTATTAAGTGATTCAATTATATAGCACACCCACATCTGTTTGCAATTGTTGCTGTCACACTCAATGAATATATTTATTTCACTCTTATTTCAAAATGCAAATATCCAAAGGGTCACCAATATTCAGTTGAATGTTATCTTTTTATCCACATTTATCTTTTTATCTTACCCAGACTTATCTTCTTGTCCAAACTTACACTTTTTAAGTGGTAAGTATCTATTGTATTACATCTTCCAGTGTAGTTATATGTCAATATATTCATATTGATACATCTATTTTACCTTTAGCTTCCTTTCCTCTTATTTATCCTTTCTATTATAGACAGGGAATTTATGTTGATTTTCAAAGATTATATGTGCAACACTTACATAGAAGGAATAAATTCCATTGTTCACTAGCAGAGTAGGGTGACCAAAGTTAACAATAACATATTTTCAATATAGCTAGGAGAAAAGACTTAAAATGTCCCAATACATAGAAATGATAAATGCACAAGGTACTGGCTACCATAAATTCCCTGATTTGATGGTTACATGTTCTATGCATATAACAAAATCTCACATGTACCCCATAAGTACAAATATTATGTATCCATAAAAATTAAGTAAAATATTATATGTGTAGATAAGTTATGATATCTATTAAAATCATTTCCGAAAAGTAAAGGGGACATTACAAAATAGTGCTTCAAAAAAGAGGGCACTGGATCTGACTGAATAGAGAATCAAGGCTCTAAATATATCCAGGAACTGAAAGCAACTGTATTTTCTCCCCCCTTGGGATGCTTCTGTTATGCAACTACTCAATCGGATTGCCGTCTCACCCTGCCAATAGCATTTATAATTTTTTGTGTGTGTGATTTATTCATCTATACATGTAGACTGTGAGTGCATGGTGTCTTATTCATATTTATGTCCCTAATAACTAGCTTAGGGCTTAGCACAGGGAAGGAACTCAATGGATATCTTTAGGACGAAATAAAAAATGAGGAGTGATGCACTCCCTGGCTCTCATGATAGAACTCCGAATCAATTATTCAACATTTTGTCTACACCAGTCTTACAAAGCCCTCTTCATTCTGCCTGAAGCCTCAGAGTCTGTTGGGTACAAACCTCCTCTCCTTTTCTCCTCCTCCTTGTGGTCCAAAGCAGTATTGCATCTGCCTCTGTATCCCAAGAGAGCCTCAGACAGAAGTCAATAAATACACAAATCAAATGATTCCCCGGGAATGCTGCTCTGCATCATGGTTGGGATTTTCAGGACTAACAGTACAGACCTTCAGGTACATTACTGATTCAAAGGGATTTGGTGGATTGGCCCGAGGGAGGACCTAAACATCATTTAAAGTACTATTTTTATGAGGAAAGGTAAACAAGTTCTAAACTAGCTGAACTTTTAAAATGAACATTCTTATAACAAGCCAATTTTAGGTTGACAGTTGGTTATACACTGTAACTGAACCTGTAAGACCTAATATCTGTGTGAAAAATAACAATGTCAATCAATAGGATATAACTAAATATTGGATTCTATGCCATCCTGCAAGCAATAATCATTATATCTTTCAAATTTAATCCAGATAATATTTTTCACATAAACAGATGCAGTGGCTATTTAGAAAAACTTTCGAATATTATATAAACCTTTATGGATGAAAATATCAATTTATGATTTATGGTCATATGATTTTATTATTTTTTCTGCTTAATAAAATAAATGCACTCTAAAAACATACTAGTAAGTAAATCTGGTAAGTGAGTAGATTTCAATTTCCATTAACATATTGGGGTTACATTTTACAGAGGAAAAAATGGGGATGTAGTAAAGTATTGGAAAACTAGTAATTTTTTAAAATATGTATATATAATTCTAAAAATAGTTAAAATAAAAGTACTTGTAGCACCATACTTTATTCAAAGTAACTCACAGAATTTTTTTATACTGAAAATTAAAATAAACTATCATCAGAAATTCACCAAAAAAGATCATCTGTGTCCTGTGTGAGGCAGCCTCAGTTTCTAGGGTCACTGTAAAGACAGTATTGTCTAACGTGTTAGGGTTCTGATAAAACCCCACCCACATTTTAAAAATCAGCCTCAAACTAAACTGCCTTCTTATTTCAAATTCATGTTGACAATTTGGAAATCTTCTCCTACAAGGAGTAAATAGGCAATGCAACAGAATGGACCACAGATCTGCTATATAAAGATAACTGTGGAATGTGACTAAAAAATTTAAGACTGCTTGGCTCTATAAAATTTATCACTTGGGGGAGTAAAAAGGCCATAAACTCTAACCTTACAAAAAATCCTGAACTTTAAAAATATCACATATATGGCATACATACTCTCCATTCCTCTGAAGCCCCTGTGAAAATAACAGGCATTGTGATTTTAGGCAAACTCCACACGATGAATAAAAGCAAGTCTCAAATAAGATTACATTCCAAAATAAGGAGAGTATCTTAACTGCATATATTTACCTTAAAATGTATGTGAGATATCCTACCAACTTTAGGAATTTTCCTTCAGCATTAGTCTTTAAGGGATAGCAAATTTTAAGCAACGAACTACTAACTTACCAAGGTAAAGCTGCATTATGGAAGAATGAAATATAGCTTGCAGGTTCCCTAGGTTTTACCAGCATTTTGGTCTGCTTTCACTGTGCATAAACAAGTATACTGGTGTATCACTGAAATACACCAGAGGTACACTCAAGAAAAAATATTCTTTTCTGTGCTTAATGAAGATGCCCCACAGACTTGCACGTTTACAGACGTGCAGGCAGGTATACAGAAAAACTGAGAGATACGCTTTAAGTTGCCAAGAATTGTGACTGAGCCCTATCTTGCCATTTCACTTTGTATAGCAATATTTATTCTCCTATTGAAAATAAGTATGGTAGGCTGATGCCCTGTCACATAAACAAGGAAGTTTTGAAAGCCAAACAGAAAGGACTGGATAGAGTAATAATTTCTTACTAATCCCATCTAAGTATTCAGTAAACATATATGTTTGCAAAACTGAACCGTGGGATTTGGAGAACAGAGAAACTGCAAATAGTTTCAACTGATGCACAGAGAGGTTCTCATCAGAAAAACAAGAGAAAAAGAAAAAGAGAGGCGATAGAACAGGAGTATGTGAGGATGAGAACACTCAAAGCGGCAGGCAGGAGTCTGAGTGTGAGTTCGTGTATGAGGGAGATTTGGGAACACTAACACGGAGATAGAACGGTGAAGCTTAAAGGAGGAAGAAAGAAAAGAGAATGCCCAGTGATTCGCTCCTTTCTCCAAAAGTCTGAATAGTGCCAGAAAGGGAAGACGGGTGCATTAGACAGAATTCTGTTTGTGATAAACAACTGGTCTGAACCTGAAGGCAAGAGACAGGGGATTACATAGCATTTACCATGTAGAATCATATATTAACTCTCTTAGATGACCAGGGTTCTTTTCATTCAGTGGGGGAAAAGTTCCTTATGCCTCAGATCTTCAATATTCTCAGAAAGTCCATGCAAATCAAAGTAAGCACTTTTCACGCCTTACATTAAAAAACACCACTTCAAGGACCAGATAAATGCACAAACACATGGACAATGTGCATGTCAGGGCACTGTTTTAAGTTGTGCTTCATTTAACAACAAAGATTTTCTTGAGTCTGTATGTCTATAGGTTTTATTGATGTGTTACAAGTTAAGCTTTGGACAACTTTATATTTATTCTTTCTCTCTCTCTCACACCCCTCAAGTGAAACAGATAAAGCAAAACTTTTTCTTCATACCCTATGTATATAATTTTTAAAATGTTACCCTCTTTTATAAAACCTTTCCTTTTAAGTTATTCAGCACTGGCAAGAACAGATCTTGGACTGAAATGTTTTCCCTGTCCTATGAAATGTAATATCTTGATTGGTATTCATTGGTAAATAAACCAGAAACCTCTGTCACACCTTCAATACTACACATTTAAAAATAACAAACTGTTAATTTTTCCTTTGTCTTGGACTTAAAAAAAATCAAGTTCCCAACAAAATCAAAAACCAATCCGTGCAAAAATGAAAATGTAAAATATTTAAAATATTGACATTATTGCATCACTTAATTAGGAGAAATGTTGAACAAGCATGAAATCAACCCCGTGTACATCTGGGCATACTCAATTTTTCCAGCGTGATCTTGTATTTCTTATTTGTTAAAACACTTGTTCAGTCATAAATGTTGCATAAACGGCATGTTTGTGCATATTGCACGCTGACAATTTTTATGAATGAATACACATAAGTGCACATAACTCGAGAAAATGGATGTCAAGATACTATTTTGAAAAGAGTCATTAAGCATTGGGAGCAAATGATGAGGCAAATGGTCGATTTCTTTTGGTGCCATTCAGGGCAAACGTATTCCCAAGTCCCCTAGCAGAGTGTGTTGGAAACAGCCATGAAGCTCTTTCCTTGGAGACCCGTTCTCTCTCGGGAATCGTGCTACAGAACAGAGACCGCGCAAGCTTAAAGAATAAAATACATGCATGGTTCTGTGTTCATACACCAGAGACATCACGCTCCCCACATCCAGTCCCACAAGTGTGTGCATGTGAGTGTGGCATTTACCAACAAATGAACAGAAGGCAACAAGAGCTCCTCTCCTAGAAATAACATTCCCCATCCCTCCTTAGTCAGGCTGCTGGGAAGCTTTTCAGGGGCTAACACTTGAGTGCCTTCCCCACAGGGAAGGAGCCTTACATTAAACACCCTCTCAGGGCTAAGTCAGCTTTGTGTGTAAGTCCACTCGGCGCCATATGGCAGTTTCCAATTCCTTTAGCAACTCAAGTCTGGCTAGGCTGCCGCGATGATTCATTCTTAAAGGAAGACCCCTTCGGGGAGCAGCGATGCCCCCGCCACTTACCTAGCTCCCACAGACCCCGCTCAGCAGGCGGCGCGGGCTCGGGCACCACAAAGGGCTGTGGGATTCCCCGCTCCCTCCGGGGCTCCTCTCCCTGCGACGATCCCCTTCGCCAACGATCTGTCGCTGGAAATCCCCCTCCCCTCCACAGAGAGGAGGGTCTCCCCGGCTGGCTGGAGCTGCTGGCGTGTTTTTCCCCCTGTCTTTACATCCCTGACTTGGGTTCACCGTCTCTAGTAGGAAGGCTCGAAGGAGAGGCGGCGGGAGGAAGCTAAGGCATCCTTAAAAAGAACAATAATCTTCATCGATCTTCACCCTGTTCCCCGCACGGGCCCCCATCCCCCTGCCGCCGCCACCACCGCGCAGCCAAGAGAGGGCTGGGATGGAAAAGGAAAAATCGAGCGGGGCTGAGCTCGCCGCGCGGAAGGAGCCGGAAAGCGAGACGCGCCAGCCCGGGAGTTGCCGCTCGCCGGTGCTGCCCGAGGCGCGGCAGCGGCGGCCGGCGGGGGCGGAGGGCGGAGGGCGCTAGGTGCTTGGTGGGTGTGTGTCTGTGGCGGAGCCGCGCGGGAGCTGCGCGCGGGAGGCGAGGCGGGGCGCTCTGGGGCGCCGCTCCCCCTCCCAGCGGCTCGCCGGCCCGGCGCGCACACCGGCCGCGGCCGCCCCAGCCTCCCGCTCCGCCTCCTCTCGCGCTCCGCGCACCCGCGGGCTGGAGCGGCCGCCGCCTCTTCCTCCTCCCCTTCCCTTCCTCCTCCTCCTCCACTGCTCGGCGCTCGAGGCTGTCGAGGTGGGCGGCGGAGCTGTGCTGCTGGCCAGGCGCTGCCGCGGACGCCGGGCTCGGCCTCGCTGCGCCCGAGCCGTGCGCTCGGCCGGGGACAGCGCTCTCGGAGCCGGGGCGCGGCCCGGGCGCGGGCGGGCACCGCCCACACCTCGGCGGGCGCCTCCCTTTACCCCGGAGCTCCAGCCGCGCCCCACGGCCCCGGGCCGGCTGGCTCCACGCCTACCTGCTTCAATCCACCGCTCCTACCCGGCTGCACCGGACTGAAGTCTGCAGCCCCGACACCGCCGCGCGCTCGGCGGCGGGGAAAGCCCCGGGACGCCCCACCGCGACGCGCTCGGGCAGCTTCGCGGGATTCCCTGGGCCCTTCTGCTTCCAGCTGCAGGGCTTTCCTCCCGTCCGCCCCCTACTCGACCCTGACTCTGGGATCGCTGCTCGACCCCGGGAAACTGGGCGAGGACTGATGGCTCTGAATGTTGATTATTTTCCCGGAGAAGGAGCTGTGGGGATAACTTGGAGCGCAGATAAGATCTGACTTTCCTCCAGGCACCTCCAGCGCCACTGACTCTGGGGCCATCACTAGCCCCGAGTGACCCCGCTTTCCTGGGTGTGAGAGTAACGTCAGGTCCATGCAGGCAACTCTTGCTTCCCGTGGGGGCTCTCTATTCATACCCAGCTTTCTTTTCTTTGCCCATCTACTTACCTGCTGGAAAACTATTTCAAGTTCCACCCTGGCGAGACCTCAGAGTGGACCCAGAACCTTTCCATTTTCGAGGCGCAGTAAAGACGATGAATTTGAATAGCATCACTGGAACCCACAGACTCTTGCCTCAAGTGCTCCTTGACAGCCATGAAATACAGACAGCCGGCCCACTTACAAGGTTTACAGGAAAACAAAGTGGCTTATAAAACCCTTTTGGAAAAAAATGCAGGCCATATCAACATTCAAATGCTAGGACTCCCTAATTTCTTTAGGCCAAGAAACATGGCTGTCGAAGTTCCAAATATGCTGAGTTGTAAATATATCCCATTTAATCCTTGCTTTGTTTTAGCCGTGGGAAGCACTATCCTCTCAGATTCTCTGCATCCTTACTTCCCACCTCCCCACAGACCTCAGCTTGCGCTGGAGGGTTTCATTTTTGAAATGTCAGACGTTGAACGGGAGGGTTAGTATGGAAGTCGGCCCTTCTGATGCCATCACCCTCCAGCAAGAACCTGCCCTGGCCCTTTGTTCTTTTTAGGACTTCTCAATGATGGACAATAGTGGACGCCCAGGTTCCCAAACTTTTATTGCCTACCCTGGCCTGTTCCCAAGCAACAGCTGCACATCTTCAGGGACCTACAGGAGTCATTTTTCCCTCTCCATCCCTTCCGCCTTCCCACAGACCGTAGTTTACATACTTTCTGCAGTTCACTCTTGCAAGTACACAACCCTTACCATACCATTTTCCTATTCACAAATGTTCCCTGGCTTTCCATGTCCTAGCAAACAGCCACTGCACACTTCTGTGCCGTGCAGGTGTGAGCGCCTCTCCTTCCGGGGTGCTCTTCTCCAGTCTCAGTTCCAAACCATTGCATCTCTTCAAGGGCCACTTCAAACTCTGCCTCTTCTGTGGCTCCTCCCCTTGAGTGCCCTGAGCACAATGTCCCAGCAATCTTTTTTTGGAACATATTATAACTTTCTGATTCCTATACCCCATATGTACTTTCTACGTACATGTCTGTAAATTGTGAATTCTAAGTTTCTCTAGGGCCCATTCCATGTTCCTTCATTGTTGGCATTCTTTATGTCTAACCCTGAACCACGAATGTGAGAGACACCTATCAGCCCAGCAGATTGACTTTGCAGCTTTTGTCGGGCAGTCAGTATTTGTTAATTGAATGGAATTTATGAAATATTTTTAGTCTAGAAAGGTTTCTGGGGTTTCGTTTCCAGTGTGCCTACGTTTAAGTGTCGTGCCTTTTCATACATGTAGGGGTGGTGAAACACTTCTTACTTTATTCGCTCTATGTCAACATTACGGATCACCTCAGTAAGATTTTAATAATTTGAGAAATATTTATTAATTTTTTTTATCTTCCTTATCATTCCATTAGATTTTCGAAATCTGAATCTATTTGCCTAACTGGTCCTTAGTCAAGAGAATAAAATATCTGTTGGGAAAAACGCAAGCTGCTATCGTCATTTCTGGGAAGTAGGGTGTTAGGAGTAGGTTATCCATCAAGCCTGAGCTGTGTCTGTGAGCATGCAAGGATAAGAAAAAGAAAAAAAAAAGCTTTGGGGAAAAATCTAATTTTGCTTACTAAATGGCTGGCTCATAGCCTGAATGGGTCATAGAGAATCACCCCTGGCGTACACCTTGTTTGGCATACTGGAGTTCTCATATGCACAGTTTGACTTCTGGATGGCTGCAGGGACCCGCTTTACCATCACGTGGCTCCACCTCCTTAGTAAATTTGGGTAGTTTGGGTTTTTTCCCAATTCACCCAGGGAAAAATTAAAACAATCCAGCTGAAAAACTAGAATTTTTTTTCACATTGTTCCTTAAATCATCATTTGTTTGCCTTTATTGATACTTACAGAAATGTTCCTCTTGCTTGTATTTCAATTTCTCATAATTATCTTGATATGTGATGACATTATATTACAGTAAAGGGCAAAAATATCTGTTTAGCATGTCAAAATTCTTCCCTCATAATGCTTGGTAAAATAAACAACTGTAATATAAATTTAATCTGAAACGCGCTTATGCATATCAGTAGATACAGTTTAGATGAACAATGTGTTTCCTCATACATCATGATGCTGGTGCATGGGAATATATGTGTATGTATACACAGTATCAAAGGTGATAAGTTCTTGGGTGGGGGTTGGTAGATAAAGTAATTGAAAAATATTTAGTATGATCTGAATAACATCACTGCTAACTACATTTTAACATACTGAGTTTCAGAGAGAATATGTATAGATGAGAATAAAGTAGTAAGGGCTGGACTATGAACATATTTAAAAATGTTAAAAGCATGGGGGTAATGAAGAGATTACCCATGGAAAGAGATTACCCACGCATGGAAACGAAGAGATTTATTTAAATTTTTTTTCAAATCAAGTGGAAAGAAGAGGATGATGTATTGAGCAAAACCAATCAAAATCAAAAATAAATTCCAGGCTCGGCGCCTGTGGCTCAATCGGCTAAGGCGCCAGCCACGTACACCTAAGGTGGCGGGTTCGAATCCCCAGCCCGGGTCCGCCAAACAACAATGATGTCTGCAACCAAAAAATGGCCGGGCGTTGTGGCGGGCGCCTGTGGTCCCAGCTACTTGGGAGGCGGAGGCAGGAGACTCGCTTGAGCCCAGGAGTTGGAGGTTGCTATGAGCTGTGATGCCATGG